>JAZGTK010004172.1:0-25219 GCA_036877625.1 Ambastaia sidthimunki | reverse complement strand
TGTGCATGAGAACTACTTCTTGTGCATAAAGAGCCTCGTGTCTTAAGATGCTACACACTGATGAATGTCTGTGCTGGAGAATCGCTCAACCTGCAAGAGACAGAAGAACACTTAAAACAGATTTATGTAGTTTTAATTATGTAATTGTTCCTTTATGTAAGTGTTCCTGTAGCTCAACTGGTAGAGCATTGCGCTAGCAGCGCAAAGGTTGTGGGTTCGATCCCAGGGAACACAAGTAGAGTAGAAATAGAGTTTAGTAATTTGATGGCCTGTGGGAAAAAGCTGTTGCTGAGTCTGGTAGTCTTGCACCACATGCTGCTGTAGCACTTGCCAGATGGTAGGAGGGTGAACAAGTTGTGTGCTGGGTGGGTGGAGTCCTTGATAATATTGATGGCTCTCTTGCGGCAGCGGGATGGGTATAAGTTCTGAACAGATGGTGGGGCTGATCTGGTGATCTTCTCTGCTGTCCTCACCACTCTTTGTAGGGCCTTCTGGTCAGCAGCAGAGCAGCTGCCATACCAGACTGAGAGGCTGCTGGTGAGGATGCTCTCAGTAGCACCCCTGTAAAAGGTGGTGAGTGCAGAGGAGGGGAGGTTAGCTCTCCTCATCCTGCGAAGGAATTGGAGGCGTCGCTGTGCCTTCTTGACTAGGGAGGTGGTGTTGGTTGACCATGTCAGGTCGTTTGTGATATGCACCCCAAGAACTTGGTGCTTTTCACAGACTCCACAGCACTGCCATTGATGGTGAGGGGGTGAGTGACATGTGTTTATTCCTAAAGTCCACAGTTATATCTTTTGTTTTGTTGACATTGAGTTGGAGGTTATTGATGTTGCACCAGTTGATGAGTTGTTTTACTTCCTTTCTGTAGGCTAAGTCGTCATCGTCGCGGATGAGGCCCACCACTGTTGTGTCATCTGCAAATTTAATGATGTAGTTTGAATCGTGACTGGCACAACAGTCATGTTTCATCAGTGTGAACAGCAGAGGGCTCAGCACAGATCCCTGGGGGACCCTAGTGTTCATGATGGTGGTCTCTGAGGAGTTATTACCAACTCTTACTGTCTGTGGTCTGTTGGTAAGAAAGTCCAGTAGCCAGTTGCAAAGTGGGGTGCTGATGCCTATAGCTCGGAGTTTATTCACCAGGTGTTGGGGGATGACTGTGTTGAAGGCGGAGCTAAAGTCAATGAACAGCATCCGCACGTAGCTGTTTTTGTTTTCCAGATGAGCTGGGCATAGATGAAGTAAATCTGGCCTACACATAGTCCTATGGATTTATTACTCATATCCCTTTTTAGGCTGTTTTAATTTGGTAAACCGAAATGATTGCCTTTTATTTTTCCCAAGGTCCTGTAGTCAACTGGATCCAGACTTTATCCAGACCAGATGGTGGGGAGATGGGATGACCCTGAGACAGATCAGTGGGAATACGATGGACTTTTTAAATTAAACTTCTTAATATCAATTTACCACCTCTTGCCTGCTTAGATTCTATATTTTTGTTCCCTGCCTATGTAACGGAGTTAAAATAAAATAAAGCAATAACTGTAAGCATATGGATTAGAATTGCATGAAATTAGGTGGAGAAAAATCAATTAGGTGTTTTGGTGCCCCCTAGTTAGGGCATTGCAGACATTTTGTCCTTGCGCGTAGTTCAGCCTAAAATAGCTGATACTGCTACAGGTAAGCGTGCTTTTCTTTGTTCTTGGTTGTTGTTTTGAAAAAAAGTAATAAATGTATTTAATTTGAGTTTCTTAAATGTATAAACATTTGTAGTGATTATTTTAATGAATGTGCAGTAAGTTGGCTGAGTTTGTATGTCTGACGAAAACTTTGTTTGGTATTCATTGTTATGCCTTGTGTCATGCTGCTCATATGGTTTTCCGTAATGAGAGAGTTTTATTTAATGTTTTTCTTATTTCAGTAATGTTTGTCTGCAATGTCTTCATGTCTAATGAGACATATTGATCTGTGCCTCAGGTATGTCATTTTTGTTTGTTTGTTATTTTATTAACTGAGTTGTTGCTATTTTGGTGTTGCCGTAGTTCAGCCTAAAATAGCTGATACTGCTACAGTAATGTTTGCAATATTGATCTGTCCCTCAGACACATCGCAATTGCTGCGGATAATAAAACAACTGATTTTAAACCAAAGTCCTGTGTATGTTATCTATTTGATGGTTGTGACGATTGTGTTTTGATCACATTGAAAACAAGAGGCGTTACACCTTGTCACAGTAGTGTGATCTTGTAGCTGCAATTAGTAACATTATGCTTTTGTCACCATTTCTGTTTGTAACATTTCTTAGTGCCTGACATTTGTAACAAAATCTGACTCGACAGCTTTTAAATCAATATATAATTACAAATTAGTATTATTAGCCTTCCGGCTTAAATTTTTTTTTTAACTTTAACGTGCCAGAGAAGAACTGGCCCGCCCAGTTTCTTCCAAGGTTTTTGTTCCATCTGTATTGGAGTTTTGGTTCCTTGACGCTCTCGTCCTGCTGGCTTGCTTACTGTGATACTGCTGACATTTAACTTAGCTTAGTGCTTTGTAAATTGGTCATATTGAAGCCTATCTGTAACCATATATTACACTGTGCCTCTAATAAATGTTTCCAGGTGATTGAGAAACAAACCAAAGGCCTTCACATCATCACTTTTACATAAGTGTGAGATGTATTAAGAAGAATGATGATCTAAAGCCTTGTGGTAAGTTTCCTAGGAGCCAATAAACTGCACAGAATTTATGCTTCTAGTGTGATGTTCCTAATGGATAACACAGCTCAAAGTCATCTATGTACAGACACAAGGGGAGCTCAGTCCCTGTGCTGACCATCTCTGAAAGATCTGTAAGATCCATAATTTATGATTTGTTGCCCTGTATGACCATTAACAACTTTAGGTACTGTATGTCTTTCTGATTAAGCAGCTGTTGTAATGATTTTAAGATGGGTACATTGTTATGACTTCCTGTTTGACCGTTGCTGTAATAAACGTCTAGGGTTCTTTTTTGAGGAAGTCAACACAAAGAAAGAATAAAATAAGAGAAATTAAAGCTGTTTTCTTAGAATTGGGGAAGTTATCCGCTACTACTCAAAAGAAACTCAACAGTGTGATATGTGAGCGGAGCTGAAAGCAAAGAAATGAATAAAACAAAACACTACCTTTAACCCAAATCAACGCTAATCTAAACAAAGAAAAACAAATCTTCGGCGTAAACGCCAACTAACTACGCTCACTAGCATAAAATACAGGAATTAGCTCCCACTCCTATCCTAGTGTTTTTATACAGACAAACTTCTACGTGTTGCTTTGTGTAGATCACGTGACATACTAACCTTGTCTCAACACTATGAGTCAAAGAGATAAATTCAGCCAACAACTGAGGACTTGAGGGCGCCCGATTGGTTCGGCAACAGGAGTCGTCATCACGTCACTGGGAAGATTGATTGGACTGTCATCCAATCAAAAGATCTGAAAGTAAAACACAAAGAACCGGACAAAAAACTCCCACAGCATTACAGGTCGTAACACCCTCCCCCTTAAGAAGAGAGAAGTTCTGACAAAAGCACCGATAGTATCCAGCCATGCCCAGAAACCTATGTAGCTCACGTCTGGTCTTTGGCACAGGAAATTCACTAATGGCTGTGATTTTAACTGTTAACCGTCGCACTTGTCCTTGTCCTACATGTTTACCTAATTAGGTCAAGTTGCCTTACCAATCTCACAATAGATTGATTTAAAGTCAAAAAATGCTTCCTCTAATCATTTAAATACAGTCTCCAACAACGATACATGTTCAGACCAATTCTGTGAATAGACAATCAAGTCATCAAGATAGGCATTGACGTTGGGAACATCAGCAAGCACTAAATTAACAGTCTTTGAAATGTAGCAGTGGCATTTCGCAGTCCAAACGCCATAACGTTGTACTGCAGAAAGCAGCCGGGTGTCACAAAAGCTGAAATCTCAGACGCTCTGGCAGTCAATGGAACTTGCCAGTATCCTTTAAAGTAGGTCAAGTTTAACAACAAGGTCAAGTTTCAACATCTTGCCTTTAATCATCCAAATGACCAAGGACATTTGACATAGCTTTTCTTACAGTTACGGAACTGCTGCCTATAAGCTTCAGGAACTAACTCATATGCTCTCAATATGGCCAGTTTAACTATGTCATATTTCAGACCATCTGCCAAAGATAAGGTAGAGTACACTTCTAAAGCCTTGCCAACTAATTTGCATTGAAGTAGTAGCGACCACACATCTTTAGGCCAACCCAAAGAAGTTGCAATTCTCTCGAAAGCGTTAAAATAACTATCCACTTAAGAGTCCCTAAAATTCAGTACTAGAGCAATATGCTTACCTACATCAAAGGCAGTGGGACCAAAGCCAGCCGAATTATCACTCACCGACGTGAAGTTCTGCTGAACAGTGGGGACTGAAGTAACCTTAGCCGCCTCAATCTCCAACTTGCGTAGCAAGGTTTAACTTCTTTGTCAGCTTGAATTTTGAGCCTGCGGACTTCTAGACGAAGATCTAGTTCTGCTTGGCGGGCTCGCTCCTGCGACTCCAAACGGAGCCGTTCAATGTGTACTTTTGTAAGCATCTCCCCTTTCGAGCTGGGAGTACCTGGTGAAAAGGTTCAAAAGGTGACAAAACAACCGTTACATCAACCTCAGCCTCTGTCGCGGCTATCTCTACCTCCTCTTTACCTACTTCTATCCCATCATGGCCCTCGCCAGCAGGATCAGTCTCTTTGTCAACATCAGGCTTTTTTAAAATCCCCAAATCACAAAGCCAATCAATTACCTCTGCTTTAATTTTTTTTAACAATTGTTTTACAACAGGAATCTTGAAGTGGGTAGCTAACATAAGTAATCTTTTCTACACTTTTCGATCACCTCCAACGAGGGATTCTCAAAAAAACTTTGCAAATTAAACGCCATGAGCAAGCTTAATATTACTACAACTCGCACTAATACCTCATAATTATAAGCAACCCATTATTTAATAACAATAAAGTAACAAATTAACTCCCCAACTACAGCAATAAACCTTTTTTTTATCCCGGACATTTTTATCACATATACATCAACAGTAAAGAAAAAAACGGCAATATTATGGTAAGACATGCACCAGTTATATACATTTAAAGAGAGCAAAAGAAATAAATCAAGATAAACCCACAAGTTATAGTCACAAACAAAACTCGAAAGGAGTATACAGCATGACAAACAAATGAGAGCCGTCAACAAAAGAAAAACGCGCTCTCTTGTCCTGCGTCACTTTTGAGTTCTTATAGGGAGTTGAGGACGCCTGATTGGTTCGGCAACGGGAGTCATCACGTCACTGGGAAGATTGATTGGACTGTCATCCAATCAAAAGATCTGAAAGTAAAACACAAAGAACAGGACAAAAAACTCCCGCAGCATTACGGGACGTAACATACATAGACTCTTTCAGACTGAAGAAGTTTTTCAACACGATCAATTATATCAAAATTCTCTCTGTAATATTTCATGCGCCTAAAACTTTTAGCTCTATGGTCTTGGACAAATGTTGTTCTTTCTGTGACAATTTCCACACTACCTGAAACATCTCTTCAGATGGCAATGCATCATCATTGAATTCATCCGACAAATTCCGAGTACTACTTTCTATAATGAGTCCTAAAGAGAATACGAATTGTGCTTCCTATTTTAATGGGACTTAAATGTGCCATACACATTCGTCTGAAAAGAACAGTGCTCAAATATAAAAGGTACCATTTAATTGTTTTTTAGGTGGTTATTAATGTGACTAAACTATACTGATATATTGATGCAAAAACACATGACAATTAAACATGGCTAAATTTACAGGTATTCCTGTGTTCCTTAGAATGGTAACGATTAAGATTATCATTAAGATTATTATTATCATATTTATCATGATCGTAATGTCCATGCACTAATCATGCTTCAACAACTGAGATCTAGTTAACACTGTTATTTTGCAGACCTTACACTGTCACATGCTTGCCCTGAGAAACGCACGTTAGCAGAACTGCCGAGGTTGGTAAATAAAAGATGTATAGATGGCGTAATAAAAGACTAATCTTCACTTCATTCATTTAGACTAAAGCTTTACAATCAAAATACATGTCCCTAAACACTTTATATTTAATGATGTGTTTGTTATCATTATTAAGATATACTCTAAAGCTTCTTTGTTGCAACAACAACATAATTATGTGCAGCAAATAATAAAAATATACAAAACATGAGATCAAACATGTTTAATAAAAATATACACAAACATGAGATCCAAAGGGAGATTGAATGTCCACTTTATTCTTTTCAATAGCAAAGCATGCTAGGTTGTAGTCTAACCCAGCTACAGCTTTCGACAACATAGAAACTATCAACACAGGAGTCTGAATTTAATGTATAAGCCACTTCAAGGTGTACAGCCCTGCTTGCCATGCAGATCAAGGTAACACCATAGTGTTTAACTGTGCCTCAACCTTTTTTTTACCTCAACAGCCCCAAAAGAGTCAACATTGACATTTGTGAATGATGACAAATTAGGTATAACTCTCTTTGCTGGCAAGTCAAAGACTTGATTTTTTGTTCTCTTATCTTTCCTTGAAGGCAACGACACAGTAAGAAATTATTTTCCTACAAGCAGAATTAAAATTGATTATCCAGTAATGCTTACGAAGAAATAACATATAATTTCTCCCAGCATGATCCACTTGCTGATGTACAGGTTTCAGAATAAGTTATAGATTGGTCTATAGAGAAGGCAAATGTAAAAGGGCGTCTTTCTTCCCCAGGTATTGCAGCTCTAGCAAGTCCTCTCTAGCAAATCCACTCTTCTCAAAAGGTAATTTTCCAGCACTGGATCAAGCTTAAAGATTTCACTTTTTCTCTTGCTCTTGATAGTAGCTCCTGCCTTCAATGCATTACTTTTATCAGCAAATCTTTGTTGTGCATTGATTTGCTACCTATATCAGACATTGTCTTTTTCCTTACTGAAGTAAGCTTCTTTACCTCAATGGTTTCTGGAACACCATTTCCTGTGAAAGTAGATGTTTTTGAAAAAAAAATTCTGCTTTACAAGCTGCATAAGCATCTTCTTGATCTTAAGCATCCATGCTACAGAGACTGAGCTTAGCAAAATCAAAAAAATATCTTATAAACTTGCGGATAGGGTTCTTAAGCACCTGACAGGCAAAGACATGTGTAATACAGTTCACTTAAACTTCTGGTTTATCTGGAGGTATTAACAACTGATACTGGACCACTCCATACTGGACCTAGGCCAATGTCCTTCATTGCCCAACTTTTGGGTCGTCATTTGCTTCAGTGGAGAACTCCTAACATAAATGCAACCACAGTCATTTCTTCTTTATTCACCATCCTCAAATATGACACCGTCCCATAACCGTGCTCACTGGCATCGGAGAAGTGGTGTAACTGTGCATTTTTGGATGGTCCAAAGTCCTTTGGCTTTCTACACCTATCTACATTTATTGCTGATATACTGGGTAGATTAGTAGGAGAGAAGACCCATGTAATTTCATCATCCAGCAAATGTTACACTTACATATTTTTTGTAAATTTGAGTTCAAGTTTATTTATAAAGCGCTTTTCACATTGGCACATTGTTGCAAAGCAGCTGTACATATGAAAAATATCTGAGGATATTTTACAAAGTAAACATTTGAGTTCTGGACCTAACATATACAGTTAGGTCCAGAAATATTTGGACTGACACAATTTTCATAATTTTGGCGCGGTATGCTACCACAATGGATTTGAAATGAAATAATCAAGATATAATTGAAGTGCAGACTTTCAGCTTTAATTTGAGGGTATTTACATCAAAATTGGAAAAAGGGTTTAAGAATTGCAACAATTTTCATACATAATCCCCTCATTTCAAGGGTCCTAAAGTAATTGGACAATTGAATCAAAAGCAGTTTTATGAGCAGGTGTGGGCTATTACCTTGTTTTTTCATCATCAATTAAACAGGTAAAAAGTCTGGAGTTGATTTCAGGTGTGGCATTTTCATTTGGAAGCTGCTGCTGTGAGTCCACAACATGCGCTCAAAGGAGCTCTCAATGCAAGTGAAACAAGTCATCCTTAGGCTGCAAAAAAAGAAAAAATCCATCAGAGAGATAGCAGAAACATTAGGAATGGCCAAATTAACAGTTTGGTACATTCTGAGAAAAAAAGAACGCACTGGTGAGCTCAGAAATACAAAAAGGGTTGGCTGCCCACAGAAGACAACAGCAGTTGATGATCACAGGATCCTTTCCATGGTAAAGAAGAACCCCTTCACAACATCTAGTGAAGTGAAGAAGACTCTCCAGGAAGTAGGCGTACCGTTATCCAAGTCTACCATAAAGAGGGTACAATACAGAGGGTTCACCACAAGGAAACCGTTCATAAGCCACAAGAATAGAAAAACCAGATTAGAGTTTTCCAGAACACGTTAAAAAGTTCTGGAACAGTATTCTTTGGACAGATGAAACTAACCTGTACCAGAATGATGGGAAGAGAAAAGTATGAAGAAGGCTTGAAACGGCTCATGATCCGAAGCACACCACATCATCTGTAAAACATGGTGGAGGCAGTGTAATGGCATGGGCATACATGGCTTCTAGTGGCACTGGGTCACTAGTGTTTATCGATGATATGACAAAAGACCAAAGTAGTCACATGAATTCTGAAGTCTATAGGAACATTCTGTCTGCTTACATTCAGCCAAATTTAGCAAAGTTGATTGGACATTGCTTTACAGTACAGATGGACAATGACTCAAAACAAACTGCAAAAGCAACCCAGGAGTTTTTCAAGGCAAAGAAGTGCCTTAAGCAAATTCCACTTGCTTAAGACCTGCAAACAAACAACAACTGAAGACCGCTGCAGTCAAGGCCTGGCAAAGCATCACAAAGGATGAAACCCAGCGTTTGGTGATGTCTGTGGGTTCCAGACTTCAGGCAGTCATCGCCTGCAAAGGATTCTCAACAATCATTTCTTTCATTTGTAAGTCGCTTTGGATAAAAGCGTCTGCTAAATGCCTAAATGTAAAATATTCATTTGTCCAATTACTTTAGGACTATTGAAATGAGGGGACTATGTATAAAAAATGTTGCAATTCCTAAACCCTTCTTCCAATTTTGATGTAAATACCCTCAAATTAAAGCTGAAAGCTGAATTAAGCAGATGAGCATTAAATAAACTACATAAAACATTTTTTTAAAGACCATCACTTTATTCTTATTGCTTTTGAATTTGAATGGTTGATCAGCTGAACACACCGGAGCAGGGACAACTCCCAGGAGGAACTGGAGCCTGGATTGCCCGCCAAATGCTGGAAAGATTTTGGAGCAGGCTGATCTAAATCTTCCCCAGGAGGAAACCCTAAAACAGAGAATAATTAGCGTAGCTGCTGTTCATAAAATTATGAGCATAAATCATCTTTTTCTCAGGCAAGGGATCAGATGATTTATGAAAATGTGTCTTTAGTCTAGATTTAAACTGCAAAAGCGTGTTTGAGCCCCGAACAGCATCCAGAAGATTATTCCAGAGTTTAGGAGCTAAGTGTGAAAATGCTCTGCCGCCTTTTGTGGATTTAGAGATTCTAGGCACAACCAGAAGTCCAGAGTTTTGAGAGTGTAGGGCACGTATTGGCTTGTAGCGCGAGAGAAGATCTGTGAGGTACTTAGGGGCTATCCCATTTAAGGCTTTGTAAGTGAGCAGTAATATCTTATAAATAATACGGAATTTGACAGGCAACCAGTGTAATGATGACAGTATTGGGGTTATATGATTATATTTCTTTAACCTGGTAAGAACTCTAGCTGCAGCGTTTTGGACTAACTGTAGCCAGTTCATTAGGGAGGCTGAACAGTGCATTACAATGGTCCAGTCTGAAGGTCATAAAAGCATGAACAAGCTTTTCTGCATCAGAACTCTGCAGAAGATGTTAAGCAGCTTAGCGATATTTCTTAGATGGAAGAAGGCAGTTTTTGTAATATATGCAACATGATTTTCAAATGACAAATTACTGTCCAATATGATGCCCAAGTTTTTAACAGTACTAGATGAGGTAAGTTTACATCCTTCTAATTTGAAATTGTAGTCAGAGAGGTTCTGTTTACTTGAGTTTGGCCCAATAAGTAATATCTCTGTTTTGTTTGAATTTAAAAAAATAAAGTTATGTGTCATCCAATGTTTTATGTCTTTAAACAATCTGAAAGTGTCACTATAGAAGTAATATCATCTGGTCTTGATGTAATATATAATTGAATATCATCTGCGTATATATTATCCCATGACTTCTAATAATATTTCCGATGGGCAGCATGTATAATGTGAATAGCAGAGGGCCTAAAATAGACCCTTGAGGCAGGCCATATTTTACACTTTGGTACAAAAAAGGAATTCACTGGCCCTCATTTATGAAATGAACGTACGACAAAAAACAGGGCATACGCTCCTTTCCACGCAACGTGTGGTATTTATCAATATGAATGTGAGTGGTAGATACGATCAATCTCACGTCAGGTCCCGACCAGGTGTACGCAAGTTTTTGAGTTGGCTCGAACTTGCGCAGCATCCGAAAGAGAACTCGCTACCTTAGAATTATAAGGTTCTTTCTGAAATTTTTGTCAAAATTGAGTTATAGACATATTCTTACTCTAATATAACTTATTGACACTATTAAAGGTGTTTTATTTAAAAAAAATGCATTTTGGGTGTTTAATTTGAAAAACAAAAAAGTTCAGTTTTGGTATTTACAATGCAATGCAAAAACTTTTAACCTCAATATCTCAAAACTGGTCAAAACGCAGTTAGAACTATATAACTCTAAGGTAGTGAACTATTATGAAAGCATTTTCATCAAACTATTATGAATGAGGTCACACACTCATTAATTTGTGATGTCAGTGTAAAATATTGACAAAGTGCACATTCAAGATGTTTGAATATTAATTAAATAAATTGAACATTTTCGACAATGTTATGTTTTATTTTGGCAACATTTCTGCTCTCTCTTTAATAACAAAATTAAAAAACAGTAGGTGAAACAATTGGTGTGTTTACCTATTTGCAATATGGTTGGATATATTTAAACAAGAAACTTTGACTGTCATGAAAATTTGGAAATGGGGCCGAGCCGATGAGCGCTCCTCCACTGGGGTCAGCAAAAGGCTGGGGTCTGGCCGGCCTCCTCCGGTCAGCTGGATGCTGTGTTTTAGCGCAGCAACGCTTTTTAGTTGCCAGTTTTATATCGGACCATTTTTTCTTTACATAAATGTAAGAATTTGAATGTAAATAATTTTGTAAAACTATCATCCTCTGAAATCACGAACACGACAGGCAATTCAATTTTATAGAGAAGGATAAAATTAAACTTCAGCTGGCGTTCTCCTCACTGCATCAACACTGTTGACCACAGCTGTGATTTTTTGTTTCCACACCGCCGTCTTCTGTGTCCCTTTGATCCCAGCCTTCGCACTCCCAAACAGAACAAGCCGGTGATCTTGAACTTCATTTGTTAGTGTCTGGATTTCTAACTGCGAGAAATTCCTTTTCTTCGCCGCCGTCTTCTGTGTCTCCATGTCGTAAAGTCTGGGGGCAGGACATCTAAACCCCGAATTTATAGGGGCGGGATATTCAAATGATGATTGTTTTCATCCGCCACATTTACCAAAGTCTGATCATTCGTACCACGGGACTGGCAGTCTACGAATCGCTTCAGTAAATTCAAAAGGCTCAGAAAGTGGGTTTAAAGGTGTAATAAACAGCCAAGAAAAAAAGGGAATGTACAATGAGTGATGAATGGTCATGCTAACAATTAAAAGAAAAATGAAAACAACATATAATTTTACTTTCAGAACACCACTTGCTTTATTATTGCCAATGTCTTGTATTAGCTTTGGATTCAAAACACCTAACAGTATGATGGGTTTGTGAAAGCTACTGTATTATTGAGGAGAAAGGTAATTGAAATTTCTGCCTGAATGAAATTCTGTCCTCATCTCTGCTGCCTTCTTGAGCCTTTAAATGGATCAAACTCATCCTGTGAGAAGGTAAAATCAAGTAAAATATATCAAGTTCAAGCTAAGATTAAACCAGAGATTTGTGTGTGTTGATGATTTAAAGTAAATACAGTTATTACTACAGACCTCCACCATTTAAAATAGTGTATAATTGTTGGTGCATGTTCACCTCATTGCCGCTATCATCAAAGCACACTCCTTTAAATGATTGGCTCTGGCTCTCAGAGCCCCTCCTACTGGAGCTTAATGATGATGTCCTATAGATAAAATGGAGAGAAATATATGGGAAATGAGAAACTAATATTCTGCCATTTTTATTTAGTTTTGTAGACTTTAGACTTTTGGCAGTATAATAAGTTAAGGAAGATAAGTTAAACATATAATAAATTCTTTAAACATTAGGGGTTCAAGCGCATAGTGGTTGTAAAACCCTGTTGTAATTGTTAAGACTTTTAGAGGTTCAAGCATGTAGTGCTGAAACCCTATTGTTTTTAAGATTTTTTTTATTAGGGGTCAAGTAAGTCCTAAAGACTTGAAACTTGGCTCAATTTGGAAGAGGTTGACAAAATATGACCCTGATTGGCAAATAGGGGGCGCCACAGTGATCACAAACACTTCTGTTCACTCCTTCACCGTTCATAGGATCAACAGGTGCATTGTACCGTTGGAATCCTTGGCTCTAGATGAAACAAAACGTATATCTCCTATTTCATTTCCACCATAAAATGTTTTTGCCAATTTGAATTTTTTGCAAAAAATAACGTGCAAACTAGTCCTAAGTTTTTCGACTCATCAGAACCGTGCTGAAATATTCTGAAGTCAGGTTGTTAATAATTATCAAAAAAACTGCTTAATTTTTTTTTTCTCACATTTTTCACTCGGCTATAACTCGGGAAGGAAATGAGATATGGTCACCAGACTTGGTACACAGGTAGGAATCTCATCTGTGATCACTTAACAAAATGGCAGTGATTGGCCACTTGGTGGCACTATAATGTGAAAAAAACTAAAATGACTATAATTCCAAAGTTAGCTCAATAGCTCAGTGTCTTTGTCCAATGTGTCATGACTGCTTATGAGGACACTTGATTATCTTATAAAACATGTCCGCTATCGGCCAATAAAATTTGAGCACCTTTTAGACGAGGTTAATGAAGGCCCATCCAAACGAAACTGAATGAGCATGTTTTACTCATGACCCCTATGACCTGTAAGAATTTGAAAGAAATCAGCCAGCGGGGGGCACTATCTTGTTTTTGAGGTGGGTTAATGATTGCATATCGTGTGACGGTTGGCAAACAGACAAAAATATTAATATGTTGATACTCCTAATTCTGAACAACTTCTCTTGAACCACTGCTGTCAATTAAACCGGTGTTCAAATTTCTGAGGTTATTTGAAAAACCTACTTTTGTGAACTAGTCCTAAGTTTTTCACTCAACCTCAATAAAATCAGTGCAGTGCATAAAATTTCACTTTTGGAAAGCTATAACAAGGCAGTTTCAGAAATGGGGCGTGGCCAGTAATCTTTCCTAAACAAATCATCAGCCAATCACAAAACTAAGGAAGCTCATCCAACTTGTGATACTACAGAAGCATTTTTTGTGGCAATCGGCCAGCAGGTGGCGCTATGATAGTTGCAAAAAATGTGACATTTCAAACGATATGTGTAATAGAAAAGGTATTTAGCATTTAACATTATTTATTGTTTTCATCTAGTTTTAATATTCATTCATCTTATTTCACTGAGCTGCAGGGTACCTGTTCCCAAAATGAATGCATATAATTCCAAAGAGGATAATAAAAGGACTAAAGTGGTAAACAAAACAGATACCTGACATATAAACTAAAATGAAAATTAGGTAAACATACTATCCTCCTACATTTAAAAAATGAAAACAACTACTTACTTATGTATGGGTCTGGAAGCATCAACAAATGATACATTTTCATCAGAGTCACTGTCCTCTACAGTGATCTAAGAGAGCATAGGAGATCGAAAACAGATAGGACCAAGGGAGATAAAATCAAGTTACATGTCAGAACAGCAAAATCACTCTCCCATCCTGAATGCTGTGAACCATACTCTTTCAGTCGGTGTCCTTTCTCGTAACAATTAACCTCTGTAAAGAAAATGATAAAGGCCAATGCCAGTGATGTCATTTGAGTGCGAAATTCAGCAACATCAACAACTGTAATTGAGGACGGAGGAGGCCAGTACAGTGAGTGGAGCCATTTTTGTTAGGTGTTTCTTAATAATGGAGATGGAATGTAGAATGTACAAGTTATGTGATTGAAAGAGCAAAAGGGGGGCTAAGAGATGAAATGGCAAAAAACAGTTATATCTGCCAATAGTTGTAGCAACTATAATAACCATTCCTCCAAAGCAAAAGCCCCTAAAAATCCTGCCTCTTTTGTATGTGCCTCATTTGAAACCCAGCCACAATAAAAAGGGCAATATATACCTACATCAATCTTCAGTAAATCATGCAATACACATAATAATAAATGTGTTTCTAAATTCAGCAGACAATAGCAGATAATAAAGTCCTCAAGATTATTTTTAAGTGAAGCTGTTTCTTTGTTTTGTTTTTTTCTACATGTTTTTCTTTCTTTCATAGTACACATACATGTATTGGACATTCTTGGATTGTATCTCACAGATTTTTGTGTGCTTCTTGCCTTTCATGTTTTTCAGAGGCTGGGGGTTTTATTACACCATAAGCTGGCTGGCACAATCCAGACAACAGACTGCACAGAACGTGGGCTCCATTGTTCTACTGTCTAAGAACACCACACTGTTTTACTGTTTATAATTACAGCCAATATCACAAGTCACAATCCAAATCAAATTACCACATCACTTTCAGCACTGTTTAAGGAAAAAATCTGAAAACACTTGCTATTGCCAACAGTTTTTCTTTTTAAACAAAAAACAAATTATTTGTACTACATTTCATTGTTTTATATGTTATATCATAAACAACATATACCATGTACAGTAGGCTATATGTATGTGAAAGTTGAAACTACATGTACACAGAATGTTGTACGTTTTTATTAACAAATAGCACCAATAACGTCCGACTCTAACCAAATAAAATGTCTGAAAACATTTTGTGTTAAGGTATGAAATGTGTGTGCCTTGTATGCAACATCCATGTTCTTTTACGGCAATCACCTGTCAAGGTAACAAACTGCACTATTTCTGGTTGTTTTTTTGAGAGACAGTAACAGATGTTTCACACTTCTGCTACAATTGTTTTACCATTGATAAAGTATAAGTAAATATATGTAGTTTGTCATGGTTCAGAACTAGCTGCATTTAATGACGAAGCATTGCCATATTTTCTGATGTCCATAGAACAAAGTTTGTGTGTAAACTTGTGTGTGTGTGTGATTGTGTATAGAAGTAATGGTCATTCTAAATAGTGGTGTATTATAAAATTTTAATGAACCAGTCCTATTACCGACATAAAAGGTCTCATAAGCAAGGCCCAGTATTTATGTTCTGGGCTGCCTAAAAAGCTGTCTGACATCACTAAGTATGTGTGAAAACACTGTGGTAAAATGGTTTGCTTTAATTAGGCGTTTGCTTGTTAATTATGAGACGTTTCATTTTAGGGACAGAGAAAGACAGACGGAGAAAGAGTCTTGTTGGATGTACAAAGGATAAACTCTCTTTGAGCATTAGAACTTCTAATCTAAATAAGATGATCAAATGCTAACCAAATCAAACCCTGAAGATGCATCATGTGAGCTGATGCAATTTACATTGATGAGAAACAGCTTGATCTTTACCTTCAGATAAGAAACTAGAGGCAAAACTAAACTAACCTGCCATTATTCTCTTCAGATTTACAAAGTAATACTTTAATGAGGCCCCAGACCCTAAGCTATTTTTGCTTATTTCTGATGAAAAATTGCCAGCCAATCAAATCAATTCGAATTTTAAAGCTTGCCTACTTACTGCGGCATGTGAGCAAGCTTAGAATAAACAGTGTTACTGTCAATTGGTTGGGTGGATGCTAATATAGATATCATCATATTTATCAGGCTTGGTGTGAACAAGCCTTACGAAATGTAAGCATATATTTGAGGGCATGTGTGTGTGTACCTCTTCAGCATAGGACTTTGGTACACTTCCACGAGAGCTCCTCTGGGTCGGAGCCTGGAAGGCTGAAAAGAGAGTAAAATAAACCTCTCTGAGAAAACAGTAAACAAAAAAAGAAATCTCACCATCCACAATTTATTTTTAAAGTGAAATCTCTCTGACAGAAAAACATACAAGAAAAACTATTATCTATGTGTGTCATTCTACTGATTACCTATAAGGCTCTGAATGGTTTAGCTCCTCAGTACCTAAGAGAGCTCCTTTCTTATTACAGTCCTTCACATTTACTGCAATCTCAAAAATCAGGCCAGTTGATAATACCCAGATAATCTCCTACACATAGTCCTACATACGCAACCTACACATAGACTTATGAATAAATTACTTAAATCCCTTAACGGATTATTAGGCTGCATTAATTAGATAATCAGGAACTGTTACTTCCCATAAGAACAGATGTACTGGCTCTACTCTAAGTTCGTCTGTCATTCATTTCCCAATTGTCCTGTAGCCAGCAGGATCCAGACTTTATCCAAACCAGATGATGGGGAGATGGGATGGGACAACCCTTAAAACAGACCAACCCAGCTCTAGTTTGACCTGACCTGACACCCATTTCCGGTTCATCCTCATGATCAATCCTCATGCCTATTTAATATAACAACCATAACTTGGATCACCCAAAAGTAGTGGGAATGTGACAGACTTCTTTATTAAACTTCTCATTGTTTATTTACCTACCTTCAACTCTACATTTTTTCCCTGCCTAGTCACAGCAGCATGATATTATAGCTACAATTAGTAACATTCATGGTCCAAACTCGCTAATTAGTTTCACTTATGTATTCTGTATTTTTATGTATTCTGTCTTGTGTGTTTCATCATTTTCCTGTTCTCTGTGTTTTTATTTTTATTGTATGCAAAGCTGCCCCTAAAAACAATGCAACATTGTAAAAAGCGCTACATAACTAAATCTGAATTTAATCTTACCATCCATTATTGACTTTTTCATTGGACTTGGAAGAAACTTTTGTCCACGTCCGCCCTGGCCTGACAGAGAGGCACCTAGACACATCAAAAGAGTGAGGGAAACAGGGCTGGGTGACATGTGAATATATGCAATGGTAGAAGTATTGCACTGTACTATGTTAACTTTTATGCTTTGTCACTTTTTAACTTAAGTTAGCATGTAATGTTGCTGTATGAGCATAAACAATATCTGCTAAATTACAACCCACAGTGTATACAAATTATACACTGTGACTGTCCTATTGTAACAATCACTTATATAACTAGTGCTGACGCTATGTTCACGCTGTGCAGACAGAAGAGAACTGGTCCACCTAACTGAGCCTGATTTAGCCCAAAGTTCTCTATTAACACCTTGAGTCTGATTTAGCCCAAATTTCTCTACTAGCACCTTATGGCATTTTTTTCCTTTCCACAGTCGCCTTTTATACCCTCAACAAGTACTTACAGAAAAAATATGTTTTTGTACCATCGTCTTTATACTAAAATGTTTTCTGTAAAACTGCTTTTGAAAGCACATTGAGAACAGTACTACAGAAATAAAACTGAATTGAAATAACGCTGGTTTTGTGCATTAGATATTCAGCTAGTTGAAAAATTTATACTCACACACTAGGAAATGTGAATGGACTAAGGTGGACTGCCCACCCTCTACCAGTACGGCTAGTCTGTGGGCCTTGAAGCCATAGTGGCACCCCTGCACTCAAACTCAAACCAATAAACCTTACTTATTGAGCGACTTATAAATCTAATCAACATAAAGATACCTTTATGATGTCCTGGAACTCATAATGTGAAGTATATTGTCACCTCCATTACCCAAAGAACATGGTGTTTTCACAAAATTCATGTTTTGATTTCCTCCACCTTACAATTTTAGTTAATCAATTATATTATCATAAATCCATGTAAAGTCATGCTTATGTCAATATGGACGTTTGGGGGGATACCTTTCACTCTTCCTCTTTTGCTTTGACCTCTTCCTCCTCTGGAGCCCCGCCCCCTTCCACGGATTGGAGGGACAGGAGCAGACCCTTCATCAGTCTTCATAGCAACCGGTTCATCTGACATATCAAGATCATCGTCTCTCACTGTATCACTGCAGTCCCGAAGAGATTTTGCACGATTTATAGCCTGAAACAGAATGAAGGAGTAGAAAGTGCGTAGAAATGCATGACAGGGTGTGAAATTTATGTAATGTAAGTAAATGAAAAATGCAATACAAAAAAACAAAGGGTGACACTAACCTCTAGTACTTCCTCATCCTCTTCTGCTGTGTTTTTTTTTGATTCTCGAAATCGCATAATCTGAAGACACAGATGCACACACTAAGACTCTTTAATATTTCCTGTGTCATAATTTACTATTACTAGTTAGCTATTAACTATTTACTAGCTGTTTAATTGCTGTCATTTGTGTAGCAGAAAAGTCAAAAGATATTTTACTGTATTTATAAAAACTCTTTCAATTGCTGTATAACTTTTCATTGGGGTCCACTTACAATATAAAGCTAGAAAATGTCTGGTCCAAACATGTGACCTGTGCTGGCAAAATGAGCTGGAATGTGCACAAGCTAACTACCAGCTACAGGCAAAACAAGTGAAAGATGTCGAATTATGTTTTATTTGAGGTATTCACAAAAATGAACTGAATAAGCCCTCGTAAACATACAAACATATAAACATACATCAACCACAAAGTCATGTTTACTAGGCTGCTATATCACAGTAGTAATAAAGTATGTGCCATCAAATCATCAAAAAGTTTTTTTAGACACTTGGATATTGCAGAGTATAACTTTCTAATCTAAATATTGTGTATTGTTTTCAAAGTTACATCAGTTAAAAGAAGTCATTCATTTTGTTGCCTGAGACATACAGTACTGCGCAAAAGTCTGTACAAAGTCTGTGCAATGCTCTTTTAAGATCTACCCACAAATTTTCAATGATGTTTAAATCAGGGGACTGTGATGGCCATTCCAAAACCTGCTTGCGTCTCTTGAGGTATTCCAAAGTGGATTTTGAGGTATGTTTAGGATCATTGTCTTGTTGTAGAAGCCATCCTCTTTTCAGCTTCAGCTTTTTTACAGATGGTGTGATGTTTGCWTCCAGAATTTGCTGGTATTTAGTGGAATCCATTCTTCCCTCCACCCGTGCAATGTTTCCTTTGCCACTGGCTGCAACACAACCCCAAAGCATGATAGATCCACCCCCATGCTTAATAGTTGGCAAGGTGTTCTTTTCATGAAATGCTGCTCCTTTTTTTCTCCAAACATGCCTTTGCTGATTGTGGCCAAAGAGTTCAATTTTAACTTCATCAGTCCACAGCACTTGTTTCCAAAATGCATCAGGCTTCTGTAGATGTTCTGTTGCATATTTCTAATGTTGGATTTTATGATGGGGACGCGGGTAAGGTTTTCTTCTGATGACTCTTACATGAAGGTCTTGTCTGTGCAAGCATCACTGCACATTGGGACGGTGCACCGCCACTCCTGAGTCTGCTAAATCTTCCTGCAGGTTTTTTGCAGTCAAATGGGGGTTTTGATTTGTCTTTCTGACCAGCATACGAGCAGTTCTCTCCTAGAGTTTTCTTGGTCTTCCAGATCTCATCTTGACCTCCACAGTTCCCCTGAACTGCCATCTCTTAATTACATTTCTCACTGTGGAAACTGCAAGCTGATAACGCTTTGCTATCTTCTTGTAGCTTTCTCCTGCATTGTGCATCAATAACTTTCATTTTCAGAGTCTTACACAGCTGCTTAGAGGAACCCATGGTTGTTGAGTGTCTGCAAGTGTGTGCACAAGGTTTGAAGAGTCTTTGAAATTGAAAGCTTTGAAATTGGCATTTACTAATGACAGCTGTTGCCATGCATCAGATCTACCGAGCTGATTAAGGTTTGAAACCTTGTAAAATGAATCTGAGACTCTGGAACTCTTAGAGTGCCCAAACTTTTGCACAGTGCCATAAATGTTTTTATTTTTGTTCAATTTATGGCATAAGAAGTAACTATGCATCAACGTTTGCTGAAAATATTGTGCATTTTTTCCATTTCCAAGTGAGACTGTGTTAACATCTTTTCAATTAAAAAAATCACCAAAATCTGTTATTTATCAAGGGGTGCCTAAACTTTTGCGCAAGACTGTATATGGCTTTCCCATATGTGTGCTACCCATTGGGTATGTCGACATGTGGTACCTACCACACCTATTATTATAAGGCACCTATTATTATAAGGATCTGATCTCCGTAGTATTCAGCCCCATCAGCTGACGGGCGGGAAACTGTCCCAGCTTTGCCCAGCGGCTGGCCACTGTTTGGGCCTTATTTGGCAAGTATCTGCTCCCATCTATTTCGGGAGGCATCTTACATGCAAGCTGGAAGGTTGTGATGTTTTGCCCACTTAGCTTGTACCACAACCCCTAGTGTCATCATCCACACAATATCGAGTGATCAACAGAAAGGGAATGTCTCGATTATGTATGTAACCCTTGTTCCCTGATAGAGTATTTTAAATGTAATGCAATTTGATTAGAAGTACTTGACTTTTGTATTATGATTAGATAACCCAGATTACATACTCCGTTTCTACCCAGCACTGCATATAAACACTATTCCACTTTATTTGCCTTTAGTGTTCCTCCTCTTGTCTTATAAATATTGCACTTCATCTGTCTTGAGTAATTCTCCTCTTACCTCCTCATCAATTTTCTCTTCTGTGGCCTCAACTCGTCGTTCTCGGAGGTAGCGCTGGGTTTTCTCCAGCTGGTAGTTAATGAGTTCTTCGATAGCATCCCTCTCCTCCTTATCCACAAACTCCTGCACTGCTTTTCCCATGCCTTGCTCCGTCAAAAGAGACAACTGCACATTCTGTGCACACACGCACACAGAGAAACACAGTTACACATAAAACAAGGCACAAAAATGAACTGTACATCCATACAGCACCTGCACAGATGTAAACTAAGTAAAATAGTCCAGAGAAAATACACTTTTTACGATAGCCTACTTTAAACATTCTACTAACTAAAAATAACTTTGCAACTACATACCAACTCTCATTATTTTGCAACTACATGTCAACAAACTCTGATTAGAGTATTAGTACACATTTGGGTTAGGATTATTAGGATAAGTTGCTTATGGTCAGTAGAATGTCTATTGGGGGACCAAAATAAAATGTTAGCAGATATTAAGCAGACAGTCTACTAATACCCTAGTGACTGGTAATTAACAGGTAGCAAAGTTATTTTTAGTTTTTTTATAGTAAAATTTATAGTATGTCTATAGTGGACTACAGTATTACAGTAAATGCAAAATCAGCAAATAACTGTTATAAAATCATTTCGATTAGGCATATAATTTAGGAAGGTGATGGACACACTGTGAATCATTTTCAATGGAAGTAGTCCATTTTATGTTTTGCTATTTCTCCATCTTTTTTAACTTCATCTCCTTCTGATTCACAGCTTAGACTAATGAGATCTCAAAATATTAAAGAGACAGTTCTCCAATCATTTACTACAATTTTTTATTTTTGAGTGAACTATCCCTTTAAAGCAGTTAGACTTCTGTTCATCATCATTACAAAGAAACAGAGTGATTACAATAATCCAGTAGGACCTTGGGATCTATTCTTCTGTAAGTATTAGATGCGGTTAATTATGACAGTTTAGTTCTGACTTCCAGACTTCTACAGAAGTTTAAGATAAGAGAGTAATATTAATGGCTGGTTGAGCTGTATCCTTTACAAACCCAAACAAACTACAACCTTCTCGGCTGTCTGAAAGTATTCCTTTACAAGATCTTCCACTCTCAGCTGTAAAACCTCAGAAGAGGGACGAGACAGTAGGGCTTCAAAATCCATAGCTTCTTCTGCAGAACACACAAAGCATGATTTAAATGTAAACACTAATTTCTAGATTTGACTGTGCATGTTTACTCATGCAAGATGTAAAAATTAGATATTAAACTACTGGACAATGTGTGATTTCCCAGCAGTAAAGGATTGCTGTCAGCCACAATGCAAAGTTCAGTTAAGGTGATAAAAACAGTGTTCAATAAATACATTTATTGATGATAGGCCAAGTAATTGTAGGATGTTAATTTATTGTCCGTGTGCATTACCACACTGATAGGAGTTAATTTTGTCTGTTGTAAAATACTTTTTAAAGTTTTCTCTTAATGGATACTGTCCATTGATACAATGTATATGTGTATGGCTTGCCTTTAACATTGTCTTTAGACTCTCTGTGCCTAATGAAATGCAGGATATCTTTAGGGTTGGCCACCCGATCTACAAACTTTTGACTGAAGCGCATGGTATTAAACACTTCAAAACCTCCACTATAGTCCACCTGGGAGTGACGGAGGCACAAGAAAGAGAGAGAACAGAAGGCAAAGAATAAAGTGGATTTTTAAAAAGACAAATTTTAAATTTAAAAAGCCACATGAAAAATAGTATGTATACATAGGTGTTACTGATGTATAACAAAGACTTACTTGCTAAAAAGAGAACAATAAACAATATTAAAGTTTCTGCTACTATTACTTTGAACAAGCTCATATAACATCAAGATTTTACTTTTAACTTTAACATATTTATTGCTTTGTGAACTGAGAAAACAGGAAATTGTGGACTTGAGAGGGTGTGTGACTGATACACACTCGTAGTCTGATGAGAGGTTTCTCAGGAGTTAATGTATTTCCAAGTCTCTCTCTCTCTGCCTCTTCCAGCATCTCCTCAACCTGAGACAATGGAAAAAGAAACATTACAACCAAAATGTTTAATTATTCCTATATAAACTCTTTCCTATATAAACTCTTTGATATTCTGATCTCCATCAGAAGTCCCTCCCAGTCCCTCTTGACATCCCACACATCATCTCACCTTCATCTTTATACTACCTTGTACTTTTACTTTTCTGAATTCTGAATATACAATTTTTTGTATTACTGCACTATAATCTCCCAACAATAAATTGCTTTGGTTGCAGCACGTCAAGTTACATTAGATAAAAGCATCTGCTAAATAAATAAATGCAAATGTCTAGCAGATAACTCTTTAAAAGATCTAAAAACAAAAGTCATTAGTAGCACTTTGGCAGTGTTTACACTGGCACAGATAAAATTTTTTTTGAATGTGTAAACACAAAAATAGCACAAGATTTGATTTTTTCGTATCCGATCTGAGCGACTAAGATTAATGTAAACGTGCATCGGTAGTGTAAACAGGTAGGACTGCATGGTGGATTTCAATGTGTAAAACTACACCATCATGCTATCTAAACAGCGTTGAAGTTAAATCCTACGCCAATGGTGTTCAACTACTTTTGATAACAATACAAACAAAATGTGTTGGGACCCTAATTTAAGGTCTAGCAATAGAGTCACTGAAAAATTATTGGCTAGAGAATCAACTCTCAATACCTCTGGGCAGCTATTTCAATTATACAACACCAAGTCCTACTTAAATAAGAGGAAGAAGTATTTTACTGGGGAAAAAGTATTTTACTGGCAATACAGTCAGTCAACTAAATTCTGAGATAAATTATATTTTCTTGTTTCTGGTGGAAAGACATGAAAATTGTTACTGAATAATGTTCTTCTGTCAAGATAGAATAAACCAGTCTCAGGCAAAGCCTTCTCTGTGAATAAGACCTGTTATCTCTGAGCTTGTGCGAGTTGGTCATGCATGTTGCTGTGTGTGCGGTACCTTCTCCTGGCAAAAAGCCTGGACTTTGATTGTGACGTTCGGTTGCTCTGGACTGAAAAGTTCAGGGTGGTCAGTGAGCGTGATGTCCTTAATAAAAAACTGTCTCACGGTCTGTAGAAGAATCTTCTGAAGATTCATTTTTTTACCTTTCACCCTCAATAATCCAATGTGCCTGTAAAAAAAACCCCGGGAAAACCCAGAAAAGCACACAACAAAAAATCTTCTTACACATGTCCAAATGTCTATTTACCATAAACATTTGAAATATGTACACTCTGGGTCAAAAGTTTAGGATCACTTGCTTATTATTTCTTTGTACATTTTAGTAAGTCTAAAGTAAGTCTTTAGTAAGTCTTTGTACATTTTAGAAAGTCTAAAGTAGGGGAGAGAGGGGATGGTTGCAACACTTTTTGTATTTCCTTCAGTTTCTCAGGGACAGTTTTTTTCCGGAAAGACAAAATTTTAATACATTAAACCCACATCTGTCAGATACTCACCAACATTGCTGTAACATGCGTACGTATGATAATATATGTACAATTTATGCTTTAAACAGACAAAGTCAATAATAAAAAACATGATATATAACATTATATATATTAACATCATATTGCAATTTCCTTATATTATTTGTGAACATACAAAAAATGTTAAGTGCTTAAATTGTTAAATTAGCTATATAATGACAAAGACTAGTAAAACAATATGTAACAACAACATTTTAGTTATTTATTAGGCCTACAAAAAATTGGAACAAAATATTTTTATGAAAATAGAGACTGACATTTTAATAAACTACTTCTGTGAACTCCTGAACTGAACTGTGTATGTGTGTGCATGTATCTGTTTGTGTAAGGTAGTGTATGCATGTGACAGAGAGGTTAAGAGAGAAAGAAATTATTCCACATCAGACTCGCAGTTGTGGCAAGTATAATTTGCTCCCCCATCCAGTGCATTACCAGCACTGAACCAAACCTCTCTTGGTCTCAAGTAACTCTCCAAACAAACGATGCAGAAGTCCTCCTCTTTGACAAGCTTTAATGCATCAATGTTGTGATAAGGGACTGTTGCAACTGTCACCACACTGTCAACCAGGATAAAACTTGCTATTCTAGCTAGTTAGTCCAACAGCTTTAACACTTGATGGCTATGCCTATTAGGAGCTAAGAAAACACTGATTTAAATTATATAAATGAATAATGCTTCACAAAAACAGTTTAGACAGTATGAGAAATATTGTGAACATTAAAAAAATACTTTTTTACCTCAAAGTTAGTTTTTACCTTAAGGAATGGTCACATATGCC
>JAZGTK010004171.1:0-25219 GCA_036877625.1 Ambastaia sidthimunki | reverse complement strand
GGTCTTGTAGATAAAGCTGGTTGTCAAAGAATTTAACTAGTAAAGAAATCTGGTTGAGACACCAGCATGTCAGCATTATATACTATTACTGAAGTCTAGCTGTCTTATGATCTTTTTAGCAGGACTCACTAATTGTAGACACTGACACTATTTGCATTTTTATTGTATGTTCTCCTGCCTTAATTCTCATTGGGACCATCATGTTCTCATTGGGATCGTCATGTTTCTCCTCTGAATGTCTCAGTACACTGGAGCTCTCACGTATGACGGGGTGACCGTCATGGCCACTGCCTTCCAGAACCTGAGAAAGCAACGCATTGATATTTCTCGCAGGGGGAATGCAGGAGAATGTCTGGCGAACCCTCCCGCACCCTGGGGCCAGGGCATCGACATTCAGAGAGCCTTACAGCAGGTAGCCACCAGTGTCTTTGACTTCCTGTCCAAAGACCTACAGACCAAGTTTTTTTTACAGAATAAGACGAAATATTTGGGTTAACTGTACTGTAAGCATCTCTTGCAGATTTAAATCACAGAGTTTTTATGATAAATAATTATGAGCAATTTCTCTCTGTAGGTGAAGTTTAATGGATTAACAGGAAATGTTCAGTTTAATGACAAAGGGCATCGGACCAACTTCACTGTCAGCGTGATGGAACTTGGCACAAATGGACCCAAGAAAGTAAATAAATGATTATTTTTCCTCCTAGTCAAATACATTTGCTATCTGGCTGGTAACTTAATTAGCAATTGCAACATAATACATTTAAATCAAACTCTAAGAACAGTCTCATCCTTGTTGTTAAAAAGACCAAATTCTGTCAAGGCACATTTTAACAACTTTATACAATCATCAAGTTGTAATTACATCTAAGATTACATCTAAGATGCCTTAGAAGTTTTTTGTTTTGCTAATATGCAATATTCCTCCATTAAGCCCTCGAAATGATAATATGAAGAGCAAAGACACTTTTTACATTGAGTAAAAAGTGCCATTTAGCTGTAAGACTAACTAAATAATTAAAACCTAAATACTAAAAGCTAAATAATTAAACCCAAATAATCATTTTGTCAAGCCTAATAAAATAATGATAAAAACACTTTTATGGCCTGTTAAAAAAAATCGTGACAAGTTTTTTTTCTCCAATGGCTGCCATTTGCAGCAAAAAGTTAATTTTGGACCCTGGGCGTGACAAAATAGCTGTCACCTCTGACTTCTCACTTAAAATTTTAAGACAGACCTGTGCTTGACATTCTCAACATAAATTTGATTGGTAATGATTAACCTGAGGCTGCACCCGAAACTCACTGACTGTGATGAAAGCCAAAGAAGTGTTAGTCACAGGAAGCTTAAGGAGCCGTGCGCACATTTCAAGTGATTACAGCTCCTCTTAAGCCATCAATATGAATATTTAACATTCTAAAAATAGTGGCTCTGACATCGCTGTGCGTGCTGCTCTGATGTTGCTCTTTTCTGTCTGCAGGTGGGCTACTGGAACGAGCGTGAGAAATATGTGAGCACAGCTAGTTACAGCAACATGCTCAATGAGACTTTTGGATTGCAGAATAGGACCTACGTAGTCACCACCATCCTTGTGAGTTTTTCGAAACTTGTATTGAACGATGCTGTACCATTAGTCACAGAAGAATGACATTTTGTATCTACAAAAAACAATTTTTAGCCACTTCAGAACAAATAACTAAATGTCAAGGTATATATTGAATATCATAAAAAGGCTGAGATGCAATACCAGCTATATCGCTGTATGTGTGTGTCTGTGTGTGTGTGTGTGTGTGTGTGTGTGTGGGCGTGTGTTTACTTAACCATATATTGGGGACATATTTGTACCTGGCAAACATCCTTATTTGTTTTAAACACTATACAAATATACTAAATAAAGTTTGTTTTAGTTGTTTAAATGCAGAAAGTTTTCTGTTAGGGTTAGAATGTGGGTTAGGGTTAGATATTGTTTATCACTAGCTGTGTTTAAAAACAATAGATGTCTATGGAATGTCCCCATTTATATGTGTGTGTGTCTGTGCATGCTGGACTGATGATTGATATAGATGCTAATGATCCTGAGGTGTATGACATTAAAAGTTTATCTGCTGTGCAAGGCCTCCCATTGTGCACTGCATAACATTCTGGAGGCACATAACATGACATCCATAATAACATTACTGTCACCCAGTGATATTGATGTAGGCCTCTTCCTGTATAAAAACTTTAGAAGTATCACTTTTCTCAATTCTCATAAGAAATATTTTAATAATGCAAATTCTGTAAAAACCAATTGTCACCACAAGATCCCTCATTGATTAAGGGATGAGTTTGTTCTCCATTCTGTGGTGAATCACCAGTCCTCTCAGGAAGGTGATAGGTGGGGTGATGCTTCTGAGCCCTGCTGGCTTCACTGTACTGCTCATTATGAGCACAGTTTGTGGTCTCACTCACAGTGCTGAGTGGTTATTAATCTTATTTCACTGAGACTGAATAGAATACACCCTTCATCCCCTAAGGATTCCGCTTTTTCTATGATGGTTAGGCAGCTGTGATATTGATTTGACTTTAAGGTACTGTAATACAATCCCTGTGTTCTTAATAGTACGATATATTTTCTCATGTGAGCACGCTTGTGTACGCCCACCCACATACCCTACAGGTGCGTTCCCTCGTACACATATTTCTTATATATTGTTTATATTTTCCAGGCATTCTCCATGGAGCTCAAAGTAATGCTTTCATAATTTATGAAGTTAGAAATGCTGGACGGCAATTGATGCTGATGCAAGATTTTCTTTCAGGCCTCTTCATAACAAGCACACAAGCATCACACCAAACAAGGCAACACTGCTCTCAGGTCAGTCAAAGAGAGCCTGCACTAAATGACACAATGTTCCTCACCCTCAGGAGTCTCCGTATGTGATGCTGAAGAAGAACCATGAGCAGTTTCAAGGGAATGACAAGTATGAAGGTTACTGTGTGGAGCTGGCTGCAGAAATCGCCAAACATGTGGGCTATTCCTACAGGCTGGAGCTCGTGGGGGATGGAAAGTATGGAGCTAAAGACTCAGAAACAAAGATGTGGAATGGAATGGTTGGAGAACTAGTTTATGGTGTAAGTAACTGTTATATTATTTCAGAATGTTATGAAGTTCTGTCTGGCAGGGATATTTTTGTAAGGCAGGTGTAAGAGTATTTTTTCTTATCAAATGATTATGTTTTCAATAGAGTCTGGCATATTCAGTTCATATGTACTACAGCGTACAGGCCTGCTATACCTTAAGGCTGCATTTTCTCAGTGACACAAACCTTTTTTTGTAAAAAGTAGCAAAGTGCTAGCAAAGTGTGCCACAGGAGTAAGAACAGGACACTGTGTCCAAACCTGGACGCCTC
This sequence comes from Ambastaia sidthimunki, assembly GCA_036877625.1. Lineage (NCBI taxonomy): Eukaryota > Metazoa > Chordata > Actinopteri > Cypriniformes > Botiidae > Ambastaia > Ambastaia sidthimunki. The sequence continues at coordinate 21,826 of JAZGTK010004171.1, read as the reverse complement.
AGGTTGGACAAAAGTTATGACCAATCAAGAAGATTTTCCAGACTGCTAGAGCATGTCAGAACAGTGTGGATTTGTGAGTGACTTCCTGTCAGTTTCTCAACAAAGCAAAAAAGCCCGTCTCTCAGCTAACGAGCAAACACAGTTGCAAGAGATGAACTAAGGTGAAACTGAGGATGGCTTTTGAAGACACTCAATTTCCTATTCAGAGCAGTTTTTTCCTGAGGCTACAGCATTAGTGGCTTTGGAGCTAAGCAGTGTCAGCTGCAGTCTGTCTCAGTGTTGTCAAACAGCGTTCGTTAGACTTCTCCCCTCCTTAAAGAAAATATGGCGTTATTATGAAGGATATAGAGCGATACTGTCTAGGAGATTCTCTTGAGGATGCAGCATCAAGAAGAACTGACTCCATAGTGATTCATAATGCGTGAAGTTATTTATATGTTCATCTGCTTCTAAAATGGATGCATTTTTTTTTTGCACTTGATCTGCAATTCCGGTGCATTCTGTAAGACTTTGTGCATCTCCAAGTGTAAAGCTAAAACAGATTTTGTAAGTTTAAAGACAGTTTGTTGACTAATTTTAGAGAATGCATTTTTTTAATTAATTTTTTTGTTAACTTACAAACCGAAAGTATACTAGCAGTTACTGTTTTTGGTCATGTTGTTGTCTTGTAGAAAGCAGATGTGGCTGTTGCTCCTCTCACCATCACTTTGGTCAGGGAGGAGGTCATCGACTTCTCCAAGCCCTTCATGAGCTTAGGCATATCCATCATGATCAAAAAGCCCACCAAGTCCAAACCCGGTGTCTTCTCATTTTTGGACCCGCTGGCCTATGAGATCTGGATGTGCATTGTGTTCGCCTACATCGGTGTGAGCGTAGTTCTCTTCCTGGTGAGCCGCTTCAGTCCGTACGAATGGCACGCAGATGACGAAGAGGACGGGACCGAACAGCAAGGCCAGAATCAAAACCAGCCGCCATCACCCAACCAGTCACCGAAACAACACGGTCAGAATCAGAGTCCGAATCAGCGAGACGAGAAGCAGGAGAAACAGCCGGAGCACACCAATGAGTTTGGGATCTTCAACAGTCTGTGGTTTTCCCTGGGAGCCTTCATGCAGCAAGGATGTGATATCTCACCAAGGTAGGTGGCAATGAAAAAGAGCAATTTTCATCATTATCATTAATTTATTTTATCTTTTGCTGCTGCTTACTGCTTTGTACTGAATCATCACCCACCACGCTCTCACAAACAGCATCTGTAAAGCAGAAAATGAAACAGATCACTTAATTTACGCTCTACTTTACATCGTCCCTGAACTACATGTGAAATCCTGAACACCTAATGTTTGAAATGTGATGCCTCAGACTATATTGAGACACTAGAAGCAGGAAGATGTTTTAAAATGAAGCTCCTGTAGCTCAAACAGCAGGGCATGAAGCTCGTAACGCTCAGGGAATGTATAATGTGGTGAAATGTAAACCTTGAACGCAATATATTTGCTTTGGATTAATTATGTTTACATAAACGTTAATGTAATGTAAGTTAAAGACTAAAAAATCACACAGGTTTTTAAACTGATGTTTTCAGCAGAGTAATAATAGAACATTTGCAACAATGGGTCTTTTAAAAGTCCTGTATAAGAAATAATAGATTAGACATTACAACAATTTACTTGTAGTACATCTGAGTCCAAGGATCAAGCCTACAGTATGTTTAAAGAATATGGACAATCTGTTTAGGTCCTGGAGGACTTTAGGATGAGCACGACATTGAATGTTTGTTGTAAAAGCTTGAAGGTGGCAAACACTGGCAGCTGAGACTCTGTAGGTGGCCACAGCAGCTGTCGTGGCATGAGTAATATAAAGAAAAACTGGATCAAAATATTATATAAAGTTAATTGTCACAGATCTTGAATAGCAAATAAGAAAGGTTTCACATTGTAGGTGGAGTCCTGCGGCTCAACATTCCCTGACCTTTCTACGCCAAGCTCCTTATTTAATGCTTAACTGCTTCTTTGACTGAACTGACACTTGTTCACACAATTTTTTCTTTAGCATTAGTCATGAGGAAAGTGTAACCATAGGTTAGGCTAGCGCTGACACCCCTGATAGGGTCTTCTAGCCTCATTATGTGCAGATTGGCCCTGAGCCTCTGGGTGTACTGGCTTCTCAGCTAGTGTTTGACATTTTGGTTGGACATGTATATCCCTGGCTTGAGGGAAAGAAGCAACATGCTTAAATTAGATTACACTGCCAGAGAGCTTTCCATGACAGATGTGATTGTCTCCACCAGTGCACTCAGCCTGACATGCGTTTCCGGAACCGAGGACTTCTGTGGAAAACTTGAAGCACCTCCTTGAATCTCCTTGAAAACTTGAATCTCCTTTTGAGCTACAGAAGGCGTGCTGAGGATCTGAGCCGACACGAGGCCACAATGAAATCATTACATACTTGCTCTCATCAGTGTTTTGTGTATCCAAAACACAACATATGCTGGTGACCAACAATGCTGATCTTTTCATGTGTTGTTGTCCGGGGTGGGCAGTTATTGGATGGAAATTGTATTTGTAATACTTTGAATTTTTTAACACTCGTATACATAAGGATGTTTGTTTCTTGTGCTTTTAGAACTGTGAGGTTATTTGTCAAACATCTCAGAGGCCGCCATTATAAAAAAATGGTTATTTGGAATGAGTGCTTTGGTAATGAGGACTGTGTGGGCCAGAGAAAAGACACCAGGCTGCTTACAGTATTTATCTTTGACAGGAAACTTGTTTGTCCTCGACAAATGTCAACGCTGCCACTCATAGCCCACATTTATATTCAGTATGTCTCATCCGTGCCGGCGCTTCGTAACAAAACTCTCTCTTTCAGTTACCTCAGCTCTCCGATTCTCTGATTAGTTTCTGATGAGGCGCTTATGAATGGATTTCATTAATTCATTATTTCTTATGAAGGTGGCAGAAACAAAGCCTCTTTAATGTCCCTCAAGACAGATAGCAAATAGAGAAGCTACTGTAAGCGCGCAGGCAATCAAAGCAATTATCTGGGTTTGAGCGTTGCAGTAATCTGAAGTCATGAGGAGATGGCACAGATGATTAGCTTGCCTCAAGCTAGTCGCAAAACGTGAGCAGAGAATTACTGAACCACGGCGGTCTGACATGGCACTGATGTTATATAAATGAATAACTCTACATACATCTGCTTTTATTTTACTGGATCACCCAGCATTGGAAACTGCACACTGTTTACAATTATAACATTTATTCATTTTAAATGTATAACTTTTACTATCGCTCTCAAGTTTACTAGCATCACAACATGTAGCATATTGGAGGGCTGCTATAGGCTGTCAACATATTGTGTGTTTATGTTAGCAGTCTTTAGAGATTGTGCCTGATGAAAGACGCCTATTACGCCTAGAAATTATTTGTAAATAATAAAAAAATGTATTTAAAACATACTTTAAATAAAGCATACATTATTGTTGAAGTATTTAGATATATCCTTAATTGATTTGATTTGAGTTTTCAGCTCTGCTTTTGTCTTATATAATTCAATTAAGGATAAAGTTGTTTTTATGTTGGACTATCACATTTATGACATTTATGACTACGATTCAGTTGTCGGATTTCAGACAGTGTTCATGCTGAATACACACACCACAATGTAGATTGACACACCAAACAGTGTAAACATTTTGACTGAATAATAATTAAAATATTGTTGAAATTGTTTGGAAATGTTATGGAACATTTTTACAACCTAACATTGTTAGCTGGAATGGATGTAACTTTTAGGAAAGCTATGGGAAAAGGCCAGCTGAATTTTATAATGACTTAAATTGGCCTGGAGGCCAGTGATCTGTCTGTTCACACCTGCTGATAAATAATCAGAAAGTGCTTCAGGATTTATTCTGTGTGTGTGTGTATATGTATGTGTGTGTAAGAGAGAGAGACAGAGAGAGTGAATAGTAACCCTAGGGTGGGCGATATGTTTTGTGCCTTTGGATCCTAATTTGTGGAGTGTGTCTGTGTGTCTTTGCCTGTGTGTGTGTTGGGGGTCAGACCATCAGGCTTACAGCGAGGATGACAGTTCAACCCAGGCGCCATGGTGCCCCCTTCTTTCCCCGGGCTTCAGACTGTCACTTCAGCTTTAACCAGATTCTCTTTTCCCTGTGTAAAAATACTCTCCCGTTTACAAACACTTCCATACGCAATGACACTAGCAGGTCACACACACATTACGCTTAGGTCACACATTTAGGTCACGCTCACATCAGCGTAATTTCACAATACAAACACGCATGCAGAGAAGCCTCGAGGGAGGTCTCCATCGGGCCTTTCCGGCTGTGGAGGTGACCTTGCCATCTCCATTGTCTGAAAATGTTCTGCACTGTTAAATGGAACTGCAACAGTACGAAAAGATGATCAGCATGTCACAATGTTCCCAGCAGCTCTCATCTGATTGGCTAAAACAGAACGGACATTTTATGGAAAAAAAAGGTTTTTTTTATTGTTAGTCTGGAGCTTTGTTGGAAAGAGTCGTGTCTCCATGGAGATGCTGTTTAGTATGTTTGATAGACTAAAGACCATTGTGAGAGTCTTTTTCTTTGAGTGTAGGAGTGACCCATATTCTGTGGATTAGTTTGATCATTTGGAGCATTTATTGGGGGACTGGCGCTGCTAGGCACTCTGCATGTGCAAGTTATTTGTATTTAAATGTGTATTTAAACATTTACAGTATGCATTCTGTAATGGTTTCTAGATTTTGATTGACGTCTCAAATACAGAGCAACAAGGGAGTTATAATTTTTTTGTCAAAATGTCAGAAACCCTAAAGGACAAGAACTGTCTGAAATCCTTTCTTCACAGAACCTTTAGAAGGGAATGTTCTGAAATACTTGATTCTGATTGGCCAATCAGTATTTCTTTGTAATACCGAATATCGACTAAACTGTATATTTGACCACATTCTCCATTGACGTTGGCATCTGGAATCAGCTTTATCAGGGTTTATTTTTTAGTAATGACCGTCAGCCTGTGCTGTTTTATCTACTTTGTGTTTGTAATCACAGTCCAATAGAAGCGTCTGAAGTTATTTGAAGTTAAGGCACCACACAACTCACAGATAAGAATCATTTTATAGTGATAAATCTGTTTGCAAACAGTGGTAAAATACCGACATTGATGTTTACAAAGGTGGACTCGCATCTCAAAACAGCTGCATCCCTCTGCTTGACAGACTGAATGGAAGTCGACCTCATATCTCACTTCTAACAGCTGAGTCAGAAAAAAGAAAAAACAGAGACAGGAAGAGAGACAAAGGCAGATAAGCAGGAACAGAAGGAGAGAGACAGTTTTAGCACGCAGGGTTTGAAACAAACAGATCCTTCTGCTGTAAACACTAAAGGTGGCAAGTTGATTGTTTTTGCTCCTCTTTCGGCTGGTGTTATCATTGTCGTTTGTAATGGGTTGCTGCACTGCCTCCACCCTGTTTTATTTCTCTTGCAGTATTACTTGTTTTGTGTGGGGAGATTCAGGCTGATGAATAGACAGTATCTTTTCTTATCCTATTGGAAACGGTGGATGATGGTGACTGTGATACTTTGGCAAAATGTAATTTTGGCTAAGAGAATTGGTAGTGCCTACCCAATAGAAAAGTAGTACAAATTGTTTTTGTTTTGTTTGTTTATGTTTTGTTTTGTTTGTGTAGTGTTCCTGTAGCTCAATAGTAGAGCATTGCGTTAGCAGCGCAAAGGTTGTGGGTTCGATCCCAGGTAACAACATGTGCCAAATTAATAAATGTAAATGTTTTCATTCTGTTTTTCATTTCATTTCGTTCATTTCTGTTTTTTGTTTTGTTTTCTTTCTCTTTTGTGCTGAACGTCTGTCCTTAGTGTTTTTTCATGACTAAATCAGCGCACATGATCTCTTACGTTTTATATTTTTGCAGTTATATATAATACTAAATAGACTTGTATTAATAAATGTGAATTTGTAATTTCTGCTCTAGATCAATATCTAACACGCTCTATGTTTCAACAACTTGAATGCAAGACATTTGTTTGTGTATTAAAATGCATAGCAGTTTACGGGACCCATTCATATTACTGATAATATCATTGGAAGCTATGAGTAGAATATATTTCCCTCGGAAGTGAAAGAAGGTGGAGCGGTGCAGCCTCTACTGGAAAGTAGAACACGCAGAAACTTTAGTGCAAGCTCGGCAGAACAGGATCTTTGATTAAATTTAAGAGTTTCATTGAACTCAAAGGATCAGTGAATGAATAAAAAGGTTTTCAGTGTTTGAGGACACTGAGATGTACATAGAGATAAGTTGAATATCAAATCTGTTCAGATCTCATTTAAAAAGAACTTACAGGGGTTATATGGGAAAGTTTTATAAAGTAATAACAAAAAAGTTTTTTTCCCAAATAATCTCCGTCTTGCATACAGTTTTAGGAAGGCGTGTTTTCTCAAATATGTTAAGTTTGCTCAGCACAAATGCTTGGCTTTTGCATTGCTTGGCTAAATCTATAAGAGCTAGCTGAGCACTTAATTAAAACAACTTTTGATGTTATTGCTTTGTTTAATATTCATGCGTTTTCTATACCACTTATGCTTAATCACACTGAACCAAATGAAACTGTTGGGTAAATGCATTAGCAATACATGGAACTTCCAGCAGTACTAGAAGGGGGAATTATGTAAGAAATGGGACAGTTTATTAGGAGTCTGACTGCAGTTTTTCAGGGTATTACCCACCTGGTTTATTGCTTCTTTCAGATCTCTCTCTGGCCGCATTGTTGGAGGTGTCTGGTGGTTCTTCACTCTGATCATCATCTCCTCCTACACAGCCAACCTGGCTGCCTTCCTCACTGTGGAGAGGATGGTGTCACCCATCGAGAGCGCAGAGGATCTGGCCAAGCAAACAGAAATAGCCTATGGGACCTTGGATGGAGGGTCCACCAAAGAGTTCTTCAGGGTAAGAAGGATATTTCATGACCATTGAAATTTCAAATTCAAATATGAATTGTTCAGAACATCCTCAACTGACATACTAAAGCAGTTTGTTCCATCTGACTTAATTATGTTCATCTTCAGAGATCAAAGATTGCAGTATTCGAGAAGATGTGGTCCTACATGAAGTCTGCAGAACCTACTGTATTTGTGAAGACAACAGATGAAGGTGTCGTACGGGTGAGAAAGTCCAAAGGGAAGTACGCTTATCTGTTGGAGTCCACCATGAACGAATACATTGAGCAACGCAAACCATGTGACACAATGAAGGTGGGAGGGAACCTGGACTCGAAGGGCTATGGAGTAGCTACACCCAAAGGATCTGCTCTGAGGTAAACCTAAACCTCCTGGTAATTCAAACAAATATGTACATTTTTGACAATAATAATGATTCATTTAAAAGTCTGGGAGTTTACACTGGAGATATATATGAGGGATGTAATTCTAAGAGTAATTTCATTTAATGTTATTTTAATTTAATAATAAGTGAATAATTTAATTAAAAATACATCTAGTCTTTATGTTGTTTATCTTTGCCTGAGTTTCATTTTGTGCAGTTCTCCTCTGTAAGCTCTCTTTATATGTGTTGATTGGAAACTGTCTGTGTGTCTGTTCTCTACCATCAACCATCATCACAGCAATTTTTGCTTGTTAAGTCTCATGTTTTCAAGATATTCATTTTATTGTTAAAGGACAGTTCACCTAAAAATGAAAGTTCTCATCATTTATTCATGCTCACGTTGTTCCAAACTCATTATGTTCTTTATTGCACAGAACACAAAAGAAAACAATATTTTCCACATAATGAAAGTAAATTCATATTACTTGTGCACAATATCAATCAACAAGCTTTATGAAACCAAATGACAGCCTTGTGTGAGAAAAAGACAAATTATTTTATAACTCAAACTTAACTAATCTTCTGCTCCACCGAAGTTCTAAAACACTATGAAAGTCATGTGGACTTTTATAATAATATGCTATTTAATGTCAAGTCAAGAAGTTTATTATTGTTATTTAACCATAAATAACAGATGTAGTGCATAGTGGAATGACACAACATTCCTCCAGGACCATGTTGCCACATAAAACACAGACTACATAGACAACAAGAGCACAATCACTCAGATCCATATAAATGCATGTGTGCAAACTTGTAAAAAAGCATCACAAAATCAGACAGTTCCTCTGTAATATTTATTTGAGAGTTACTGTGAACGTGTAGTACATGAGGTCTACTTTTATACTTTTTGTCATTTTGGTGCTTGACAGACCCAGTCCCCACTTATTATATATGAAAGAGCTATAAAAGATAAAAAGGATATTCTTGCACCTTTTGTGGTCCACAAAAGAAATAGTCAATGAATTTAACATGAGGGTGTGTAAATGATAATCGTATTTACATTTTTGGGTGAACTAATTCTTTTAATATGTGAATGCCATGTCTCATTTTCATGTCTCATTCTTCTCTGCATCTCACCACATTAACATAATCCTTTACAACTCTTAGGTCTTTTAAGAACACATCCTTGTAAATAATTCAGACTGCAAGCATTATACTTCTTATTTAAACTCTGTGTTCAGGATAAGTGCAGGATCAAGTTAATGTATGCTTAACCTTAACCTTAAAATACAAAACCTGCTATTCCTTGCCCTGTAGCTTTTAAACACCCTATACTGCAGGTAAATGGGCATGGCTGGGTTTCCATGCTTACATAGAGATTAAATCCTGCAGGTGCCTCTGTCGTTGTACATCTAAACAAATTGTGTGTTGTATTAATTTACAACGAGGAGGCACACACAAACAAATAAAAAAAATCTGTGTGACTACAGCGACGTATGATTTATTAAGGCAATAGTTATGTACAAACAACAACAAAAATGTCAACAGAGCAGTCTCTGGAAAGAAGAACTTTATAGCTTAGGAACGTAAATCAAACGTCTGGGATTTTTACCAACTTTTCCTCTAAATTACGTCTCATCCATCTTGAGAAGCTGAGACGTCTCCCTCATTACTCGTCCTGACATCATTGTTGTCTTGTGTACCCTGTAGATTTCAGAGTAATGTTCATGGATGAAATTTGACTTTGTTTTAGTCATCCGTAAGCACACTGGCCTCTTTCTTCCCTCGTCTCGAGGGGTACAGAAAGAAGTCGGGGGTTTTACTGAGAAAGACACAGCCACACAAACGGTGTATTATGGATTCTTTGGGTTTGAGGGCAGCAGCGAATTTTCTAGAACACAGAATATACTGAGTTCTTTAACTGTAATGGAGAAGTAATAGTTTATCCAGAGTTAATCTAAAGCAATACTGACTTAATCTGGGAATCCTCTTACGCAGACCAAAGACCACCCTGTGACAAAGAGCTCAAATCCAGAGCATTGCTAATTTGCCCTCTTTTCTCACCCAGAATCCGGGTCTTACTCTGTAAAATCTCTCATAATTTGGTCACAGTACATTTCTTTTTCTTTTTAAAGACTTTAGCACAACACAAGACAACTAATATTACATCAACAAGCCCAGCATAGCCAGGCACACAGTCAGCTCAGTCTTCTGTTTTCTTTCCTTCCTCTACGACTTAACAGACTCACTTTTATTTGACACAGTCTCTGCCTCGCCGTATCATATCACCAGTGCTGACCCAGATTATTTTATTATCATTTCAAGAAACCCAGTAAACCTGGCAGTGTTAAAACTGAACGAGCAGGGCCTGTTGGACAAATTGAAAAACAAATGGTGGTACGACAAGGGGGAGTGTGGCAGCGGAGGAGGGGATTCCAAGGTCAGCCCCCAAAATGAGCTCTCCGGCGGGTAACCACGACCCTGGGGGGGTAACCGGCAACCTCTGCTAACAAACACCTCGGCTCTCTGCTCTAACCATCTCTGTACCTCCTGCTCTGAGACGTGAGGTTTATTCGCATACTTGTAATGAGATTGAAGACCTACATGATTGACGGTCATTTGCAGCCTTATCATCAATTAAATATGATAGACAAATTTATGCAAATCCGAGTGTTTTCATCTATTGCCGGTTACCCAAAGTGATATAGTAATACACATCTTGCAGTAGGGAGAAAGGTCACAAAGCTAGATGGAGTATTAATGCATATCACTTTTGGCAGTATTTCGAACTCTGTGACTGTGTTGTTCTTTGTTTTTGTTTGTTTTTTTGGTTTGTTTTCTATTTACCTGTAGACATATAAAACGCATCAAAACATTATTATGGGTGTTTGTTTGCTTAAATGCTGAATAACATAAGATAACATGGGTAATGTTATTTATGTTATTTTCCTGGTTGAAGAATTCCCGTAAACCTAGCGGTGTTGAAACTCAATGAGCAAGCCGTCTTAGACAAACTGAAAAACAAATGGTGGTACGATAAGGGGGAATGTGGAAGCAAGGACTCCGCAAGAAAGGTTAGTTCACTCCTCGGTCCTTCTTCTCACTTAGAGATCCAGCTTTAGTGCTTTACTAGAGGCCCTAACCTCCTCTCTCTGAACACACATTGCAGCCAACGCTCTCCAGTCTGCCATTTTCCACACAGACAAACTGTCATCATGTTGCTGTTTGGCCCTGTTACTTCCCACATTACAAAATAGACATGATGCTTGTGAGATATTTATAGAAATGTGGGTTTTTTCTGCACTTTCCATAGAGGCTCAATAGTTCTTTGCTTACCATTAATCAAATGATTGTGTTTTTCTTTTTAATTGATTGTAGTCAGTATTGATTTCAAGGAATTGCATGGAAAGTTTTACATTTTTATGAATTTAGTGAGATGAAAATCACATTTTGTTAAAAATGCAAGTAAAAATTAGTAATTAGTGTAAATAGTGTATTTATATACAATATATGTTATTTAAAATCTTTGTCCTATATGTTCTCATTATATGAGCCGTGATTAAAACACTAGCACTGCACATCAATAAAATTATATAATAATAATGAACAAAGTTGTTATGTTGCTTAGCAACCATCAACAGCCTCCACTTTAAAAATGTTTATTTTAATTAGCAGTAACGATTACACAAAACATCAAAACCTGAGGTGTTGATTAGATGCTCGGAATGATTTCATCCCAACATTTTTCCTTCATAGTATCTGTTTATCCGTGAACTCTGCCCTATAACAACAGCAACATACAGTATAAATGACGTTCATCTAACATGAGTAAATGACAGCCTGGAGAGAAAAGCGTTGCCATTAAATGCCACCTCTAACTGGATTGCTTTTTCCCTTAAGAGTCCTTTAGTGCTGTCTTGTCTCTGTCCAAAGACAATGCATGCCAGTGGATGAATCCTCAATATGGCAACCAGACAGATGCATGTCACTACTCCCACACCCCTGAAGTGACATCTCTTCCACCAGAGACAGTGAGAGACTCCAAAGAGTCTCTGCTTTGACCTTTGGACCAGAAATCTTTTTAACAAAGACATTCTGTAAACAAGGCAAAAACCTGGTTTTTACATGCTTGGTTTTAATTCATTAAGACTTACATTTAATATTAAATATAGACTGTTAAAAATAAAAAGGGAATTTTTGTTTATTTATAATGCTATTTTAAACATTAAACCACTATATAGAGACTGAACAATTTGCTGAAACATTAATATTTATCCCAAGCTTGCAACTCGCATGAATTTGCATGATTTAGGCAGTTTTAGAAATTTATTAGATGTCTCTTTTTTTATTGCTGACTATTTTTATTTACTGTGACAGAATTAATATTATAGTTCTAGTTGTTGTTTTCTTTTGTTTGATAACATAATGTTTAGGTGTAGCCTATATATTAAGTCTTACATTTTATGTCGCGTTTGTTGAATTTTTGTGACAGCTAAGGATAGAGATTATTTATATTTTGTTCTAGATTTGTGTTTGGTGTGTGTGTTTGCATGCGTGTTTGCGTGGAAGACTGCAGTGCAAGTATTTGATTCCCGCCTCTGCTCCGCAGGATAAGACCAGCGCTCTGAGTCTCAGTAATGTGGCTGGAGTTTTCTACATTCTGATTGGTGGGCTGGGGCTGGCCATGCTGGTAGCCCTGGTTGAGTTCTGTTACAAATCCAGAATTGAGTCTCGAAGGATGAAGGTGTGTATAAACCACATAACACCCAGACCTATACAGCCTGTGTGAAATATTTAGATCTGTCCACATTTCATTAGAGGTTTGCATTTGGCACTTATAATGCTTAAGAACTGCCATCTTATACTGACCCCACTTCTTCTGGGAGATCTTTCAGGGGAATGTGCCGGCAGTTAGGAGGTAATTGTGGGTGGGTGTAAACATCATACCGCCCACTGTGCCTCTCTTTAATGCTGAAGCACATTGCTCTTGATTGCTTACAAAATTAGGAGGAATTCAGTGACTTATATAGATTTAATTACCCACAAACCCATGCGATGACTCATAATTTTTATCCCAGGTCCTTCAAAAGAAAATCGAAGAGTCAAGTGTTGCTTTTTAGCTTTTATTCAACATTCGGAACATCGAATAAATCATCATGATTGCATTTCCTAAAATCTTTAACACAATATAAGATAAGTGACACACTCTCTCGGTTCTTCAAGTGTTATTTTAAATGTTAAGACATTACAATCGTATAACAGCCACATTTAGAGTATCACAGCAACAAATCGCTGTTACTAGCAGGCCAATTAGTCTGCATCAGCCCGAGCAACATAATCCCTGGCAATCCACTGAAGTGTGCTGGATTTAAATCATTTATTCGTCAAGGATGCACAAGCCAACATCCACATCATTAGCTCCAGTTTCAAGCCTACAGGGTTTCATTATGTAAAACTGCAGCATGAGAGAGTGGGCTTCCCGTTACTGTGCCACTTTTCTCATCATTGCCGCACTTGATGGCTGATGTTTTTCACAAATCCTTATCATAAAAACACTAAACTGCCAGCACTGACTAAAGCAAAACCTTAAATCAAATATGTTTTAGTGACTCATGCATGTAATTGAGGTCAGAGCCGGTTTGTGCCGTTAGATGGATTTGAAACAGCGCGTGTTCACATTATGGAAGCAGATCCGGTTTGGAGTCTTGACCATCTTGTCTTGTTTCTTCTCTTAGCAAATCATTGATGCAGCCATGCTCAGTTCCAGTCTGACCAGGATGGGCAGCGGAGGGGAGAACGGTCGGGTGATGGCACATGATTTTCCCAAAGCGACACAAACTCTGCCGTGTATGGGCCAGGCTGCTGCCATGGGCCTCAGCACCACAGGCATGTAAAAGGGCATCAGTTTTTACACCAACAGGAAGCGTCAGGAGACTGAAGGAAAACAATTGAAAGTGTGGGAGAGAAAGTGAGAGAGTACTGCGGTATATAGCTCACCTGCCACTGAAGTACTGCCAAATGGATTCATTGACAAAACACTCTGGGCTCCAAACGAAATTATACAAGGAGGGAGGGAAATTACTTTTGTAACATTAAGATGTTGTTGTTGTTTTTTTGAAACTTCTCTGGCGCAATAAGGAGATCAGTAAGGTTTTTTGTAAGAAGCATCGTTTTTGTGTACCTGACAACACTGAGAAAGCTTTTCTTCACTTTCACAAATTAGCGACAAGTGAACTATGCTGTTTCTTTAATGTCTTGTTTCCCCCCAACATCACAATTTTACAATTACGATGCACATTTTGTTATCGTTGTTGTCTGCCTTATGACATCTTTCAGACAAGGTCCTCATCTCTCTAAGAGGAATATTTTTGCTCAAAATTGCTACAGCCATAGTTAGGAGAGTTTACGTCAAAATAAAAGCCCTATTATTTGCTCACCCATGTCATGTTACAGATATCAAATGCTGATATTTTTCATTTTAAAAAATTCTTGAAAAGTGTTTTTATTCCATACAACAACAGTTCATAGTGATAACATCTGTAAGGCTTTATAAAGTACTTTAAAAGCACATAATTTGTGTGCTAAATTCCAAGCCATAACTGGTTTGTATGAGAAACAAACTCACACGTTCTCAAAATGTTTTAATGTTACTTACTGATATCTTCAAATCCACTGCAGCTCTCCAATCTAATATGGCAGCTATGGTGCAGGCTGGACATTATTAACATCAGACGTGAGTGGTCCTTGTGTCACATGATCAGTCATGACATCAGACCTGTGCTTTTTTGATGATAGCTGTTGTTGTGTGGAAAAACTGCATGAAGATGCTTAAAAATTCAAAGTCAGCGCACCACAGAAAACATAACACCATATAAATATAAAATAACATGGGGTGAATAAATAATGACAGAATTACATTTTTGGGTAAACTGTTTTTTTAAGGGAAATTATGAATTATGAACATTTTATGCATTCTGAAAAAGAGGAGGTCTGCTTCATCAGTGTGTCACTGTGTCACCTCCATTGTACAGTCTACAAATGTCTTCCTTTCCAAGCAGTGTGATTGGCAAGCCTCTCTAGAGAAGGAGAAATCTTCGATTGGAGGGAGAGGATGATTACTCATTCTGTCATTGTTACTGCTGTATTCACAGTCTCACCCTTCACTCATGCACACTGGATCCATTATTGGCTTCCTGTCCATGCGCCTTAAAGCTGCAATCCGTAATTTTCATCTCTGTACCGCCACCTCTGTTTAAAACATGAAACTGCAGGTTACTTCACATACTTCTCATTATGTATGTTGAAGTCAAGTGAAGCTAAACTAGCATTTCCCAGGAAATCAAAACCAGCAGCTCAAATTATAAATCATTATTATAAATTTACCATTTTGAACACTGATCTGTCATGTACTAATTTTTTAACCCAAATAGTTATGGATTGCAGCTTTAATAGAGTTTGAGAGTTAAAGAAAAGGTATGAAACGCACAGTTCCATATTTCATGTTGTTTTTGCCATGTCTATTCTGTCTTTTGTGATTTACATGAGACGTTCTGTTTTAGTAGCTAAACCGTACGGTACATCATTTAAACAATAAACTGCTAATGAGATCAGAGACCCTCCATCCACTTAGAGCCCCTAAAAAAATCACATTGTAATCTTGTCATTGTAATATCACTTGAAATATTGTTGTGTAAACATCAATTCTGTGGAAAGAATATCTGCCTAATAGCTAACACAGGGACAACAACAAAAATTGCTTGTGCTGTGAGATTAATAGAATGATTTAATAGCCCGAATCTAACAGCCCATTTGAGAAGAGCAAAGTGTGGTGGCAATAGCCAGCGTTATTTGTTTGGCTATTACTGCAGCCGTTGCTTCATACTTCAATAAAATGAACACACTAGATACATAGGATAGTGTAGGACTGTAAACGTGTTGCACTCTATGACTCGTCACATGATTTGGGGTTTGTCTGCTTGATTGGACGTGTTTATTTGAGAGCAGAACTGGATGCGAGGTTGAAAGGTAGATCAGATCTGTTGACATATATTACAAGCAGATAACCTCTGCTGATGAGACCTCTAATGGACATGATCATCAGATACTATGGAAGGGCACAGAGATAAAACTGAATGTCAATGCTCTGTTTAAGCACAAGATCTTCATTCACTCATCCAGGAGAACTTTCTCTTAGCAATCGTCCAGGCTCCAGGTGAGGTTTGTCTGTTTGGATCCATCCTCAATACTTTGGCAGTGGACTGAGAGCTTCAACAGTTCGTACATTGTCCATTATTTGTTTTTTTTCCATTTGTACAAAACAGTGATAATGAGAGAATCAATCATAGCATAATGTGGAACATTTGTACTGGCAAAACGGTGCTTTGTGGCCTTTGTTTTCCATTAATGGGTTATTTGCTGACTTATTATATTTTTTAATATTTCTTGTCTTGTATTTAAAGTGAAATTCTGTATTTTAGGCCTAGATGTTTTTTCTTTCCTGATTTCACATTTATACTCTGGACTTTGTTTTACAGTAATATAGTTTTTTTCACATTCACCTCACAAAATACCTTTTAGAAAACAGCAGCAAGATGTAACAGCAAGAAACCAACGTGTTGAAAAGGAGTATTCAGAAATAAACTTTTCTTACTGAACAGTTTTTGTATCCTATCTCTGCTCTATATTATACATCCTTTAAACATATGCTATCATCAACTGCAGTGTTAGTAAATGACATCCTCCTAGTATTGATAAGGAGATAATATGGAAAATAACCACTTCAATATTCTTCACAATTTCTCTTTTTGTCATGGAACATCGGAAGCCAGATTTTCCATTTAATGACCATCTATTAAACTGTGTTTGTTTGTGTTGTAAGCCTGAGCAGTACCAGGATCCTCAGTTACACATCTTTTAAAGTCACGCTTTTATCTGATTTTCTACTCAATGTTGTAATGAAACAGATGAATTCACGCCTGCGGCTGACCTGCACTGATAGAAAATGACTTGTTGGTGGAACATTTGAGTTCTGTTAGCTCTTCCTGTTGGCTCTCAGAGTGCTGTATTGATCTCGATAAATGTCACATTGGTTCTCTTTGTTTCATTTCCTCTATAGGCCTGGCCTTTCAGTCAATCACAGAAAGTGCTGGAGACTCAATGTGTTTACAAAGCGTTCCGAAATTCAGCAATATCTGAGAGCTAATCTGAATGGCTAACTTTAATCTTGATGTCATAGAGATCATTGGGTATGTATTGATCTCTAAGACCAAGTTTTGCTATGGTATAGTGCATTAGTAAACCCATTCTCTAACCTCCTATCCACCTGACATATGAAGATATATGAGTGCTTAAATTGTGGACGAAACTCATCACTATAACAGCTGATATACTTACTCAAATAGACCTAAATTCTTTAGAAACTTTAATGTCTATCTTTACCTTTAATCTATAGTCTTACTCATGAGCGCCATCTACCTGCATAAACAGGTTTTACTTTACAGTCTGAATTAAACTGGAATTCAAAGCACTGTTGTTTTCGGTTAGATATTTAACAAAGACATAAAATAATTAAACTTTTTTATTAAAAAACTGCAAAAGACCCCAGACCCCTATATGCACACAACAAATATTCATATGTAGTTGTTTATAACCACATTAACGACACACCATTCTTACAATTTAAGCCATATTCATTTTTATCAGAGTAATTTATTTTACAAATTTCAATTAAACATTTTAATGAAAAACAATTGTAATACTGTAACACAGCTGTATCATGTAATAGCTGTTTAAATCTGATGACAGTGATGTGTGGATGTCTGTTTATAATGCTGGTAAGGTTCCAGAGGTCAGAACTGCTTTCAGGGCAGACTGACATGCCACTAGCAACCTTATTATTCAGTAACTAAAACTCATCTAATTTCATCAGTTCCTCCTAAACAGTTGCTATGCCAACCCATTCCATCCTTAAGTACAACTTTAAAACATGCCTTGATGCTACAAACTGCTCTATCCATAAGCTGTTTCTCATTTAATGTATTTCTCTCTCTTTCAGATTAGGTTTTATAGCGAGTCAAGTTGAATTAACATGTGAATGCTAATATCAAAGACTCCAGCCTCCGCAGTAATGATCATTGAGGATACATTGCATTTGAAGATAAAAGCCCTATTCATAACATTCAGCATAAAAAACTCTATGCAGCTCTCAGGCACAAAAGCAAGAGGGAATGGAGCAAGTTTATACATGCTTAAACATTACCTACAGACAAACCACCTTCATCAGAGCCGCAATAAATGACATAAACACTAATACTTTATATTTATGACAATCAAATGACCATCATTTGAATTAGGGCTTATGTTATATGTTAATGTTAAACAGATAAATGAAAACTCTATCATTTACTCACATTCATTTTCTTCTAAACACATATAACTTTTATTTCAATGAAACACGGGTGGAAAACTCTTACACAGGAAGTGAATAGGGCCCGGAAAAGTCATATTTGTTATATTTGTCATATTTGTTTGGAACAATACATGAGTGAATAAATGATGACAATTTTCATTGCAAGGTGGATTATCATTTAAATTCATATGTTGATTGACACTGTCATTTCACCTATAATACCTTCTGTCAGTGCTGAGCTGCCATTGTTATGCTGTTTACTAATCTGTCCCAATATAAAAGTGTGGCTGGGCAACAATAACAACTCAGCATCTCTGTGTGTGGCTGTGTGAATTGTTTTGCAGAGCTTGTGTGGGAGGCTGTGAGCAGAAGTAGTGCTGTTTTGACTGATCATGGTAATTAGGGTAACTCACATACTTGAGAACAGAACATACGCAGACAATTGAACGCTGTGGATTTCCATGAGTGACATATTGTCTCTCTCTCACTCTCTGTGCTTCTCTTTTATTTGACTAATCTAACATTTCCTCTTTCTGGATGATAACAGAGGTATGTTTGGTTTGGAACAAACCTGCGCAACTTAGAAAGCATTTTGTTATAAAGGCAGATGGAATAAATAAAACAACAGGCTTATAGCCTCAGGCTATTGTTACCTGTTGTATTGATTTTACAAAATCCACAAATTAAGGAGTTGATGGAACTCTGCTGGCCTTTTACCTCTGACAACAATAACTGTGTTTAGTTGCCCCTTTTAAGCACCTGTTTGCATTCTAATGTTTCAAAATGTGACATTTCTCCTCCTATCTGTATAATCACAATGGAAAATCTGCTCGAAAATCAGAGGCTTTGCAAGAGCACAACAAAAATCCTATTCCACCCAGTGTGACATTTAAAATTGATAGGTTCAAAATAACCTCTCAACTAAAAGGAAACTTTGCCACCTGGTTTGACTTTATCACCAACAGTTCAGCACAAAGTTAAAGCTTTTGTCTGCAAGTCTGTAGTGACATCATCTGGGCTCTTATAGAACTGTCTTCTAGTACATACTTTCTTTTTACCTGAGCAGCTTAATCGTCATAAACCCTTTATTCTCTTTCATTACTGTTTTTTATTTGTCCTTTATCTTTACACAGAAAGGTAGTAATGAGGAAATTGTTTGGTGCCGCTTTGTCATTTCCAGTCATGAACAAACATCACTTATCTTGATATTTAAAGTTACTGAATTTGAATAAAGATGCACATCAGAATTTTTTTATACAATCTCTTTGTAGTCCAGTGTGAATGTTTGTTCAGAAAGCCCCACACTCACATAATTAGCCAATGAAAATCAGTGGAGCATGATTATGTAGTCAGTGTCAAGGGACTTTTGTGTGAGTACACTTGCTCTAGGTAACCAGTCTCCAGGCTGTCTCTGACAGCCCCAGGTGCTCTACTTAAAAACCAATTTTGACACACCTGAGTGCAATAGAATAACTGCTTACAAGTCTTGTTCTAACGTTAACTGTGTTTTTAATGTTTTGGGCTTACAAGGTTTCGAACTGATTTACATACAGAATATGTAAAAGAAGTACAAATAAATATAAGTTCTGATGTCAAAAAAGAATCAAACACATCATAATGTTGTCCTCTTAAAAGAAAAGAGAACATGTGATGAATTATTCACAGCAAATGAATTATCAAAACCACATTAAAAAAAATACATTTAGGTCTAATTATCAGAAGTTAGTTAGTTTGTCAAACTATCTCTTTTATTATTTGAGCTGGTGTTGTATAAACAGCTTCACCTCTGCCCAAGCCCGTTATGACACAAACTGGTTCTCCAGGTTTCAATGGAAACTTCATGGTGTGGACCAGCACCTTCAACAAAGAAGTATCAGGTATCTGCTGAGGAACTATGAAAGTTCCTGTTTATTTATAACTCTGAAGGCTAATTATACAAGCAATAGGGTGGGAAGTTAGAAGTCTGTTAGATAAAATTAAATATATTTGTGAAAAATATAGTCCTAACCATGAACTAAATCGGCCAATGGCAGTTAACATTTTCATTTAACAGATTCTGTTTGCTAACATCTTGAACTAACAGTGAACAATACAGCATTTACTAATGTTAATTTTTTATCGTTTAGTAATATACTTTTTAATAAAAGTTGTATATGTTACCATAAATTAAGACACAATGAACTGACATAAACAATTAACAACTTTATTTGTATTAATTCACAAAAATGTATAAATTCTGTAAAAATGTATTGCGTATTGTTACTGTAGCTAATATTTTCATTCATTGTTGTAAAGTGTTACAATTTGGTTTTGAAAGGCATATTTTATATGTATAAATAGAAAGTTTTCTTTTGTTATAGTACAAAAAAGGTTTATTCCTGTTGACAAGGACTCACATGTGTTTTCATGTGCTGAGTCAACGAAGCCAAACCCGGGCGTGGCAACAGATACAGTACCTGCTGTTCTCGCGGGCGTGTGCAGGTCGCAGGTATCTATTGAGAAGGTGTAGCGCAGTAGTTTGAAGTTACGCGCATAGATGACGCTGATGTAAGAACATTTGCAAATAAACTAAGGCTCAATTTATAGGCTGTTTTAAGAGGAATATCTTTGCTTTCTTTTTCAATGGATTTATTTATATAAGCTCTAATCTGTTGTTTATGAAAGTGGGTGATACGATGAAAGACATACATCTGCCCTTCGATTCATGTATAAATGGTAAGAGTTGTTTATTTTAATGGCTACTGAATATAATGTATCTCAGGTTAGTAAGTGACTTTGTCTTTGGTTTTAGTGAGGCAATACCTGGTGGTCTCACACCGCAGTATTTTTTTACATTCGCTTCCTCAGTGTGGTCTCTTGTGGAAAGTATAAGGATGATGCTTGTTTATAACATATTTGTTTAAATGACAAACATTACCTATTGTATGTTAAGAGACAGTGAACCTTACAATAAACGACAAATGATTATTGATGCCAGACTCGTTTGTTGCATTGTTCTTTATAAAGTTAAATGTAAACACGAACATTATGAACCAAATGTATTATGGTTGTTGTTGTTATTATTGGAGGTTAATCTGGAAAACTCTGCAATGTAAAAACTAGGAAGTAGTTTATTGAGACCTTATTGAGTCTGCATACATTTGTTTTTTTGCTGGCTGTTGTCACTACAATATTAATAATTACATAACAAATGGATCAAATCTAACCCTTATACACCACTGAGGTAGATATAAGCCTTCAGATGCATTGACAGATATTTCTGATACAAGCCCATTTCTTGAAATGGCTTAAATATGTTTTAATTATCATCAGTTCTGTCATTTTCAAATTCATTAACCGATTACAATCTTGGTACCACTAGTATGAGAACAGTAAAATTTGCAATAATAGCATATTCTGTATGCATTCTATATAATAATTTTCATTGTTTTTATTTATTTCTGATATTTATCAACAATGCAACATTGTAAAAAGCTCTATATAAATACATTTGAATTCAACTGAACCATACAATTTCATCAACACAGGTCATAGGCTGTCAACATAAATGTTCCCATGAAAGTTTCATGTTGTGTTTGGTAACGTGTGCTATTTCTGTATTATATTAATGAAATGTTGTCAAAACACTTGTTTTTTTTTCTGGTCAGGTTCTGTCATAAGGATATTTTGTCCCACGTCAGCCTCTGTTTGTGTATTTGACACAACTAGCAACACGTCTTTTAGTGAAGACCATGACAATATAAACTCTACAGTCAACAAAGCAGCTGTAGCCTTTGACAAATGGAGCAACTACAATTTCTGGGTAGGCTTAACGCTGGCCATACTCTCAGCCTTCCTGATAGGAGGAAGCGTGATCTTGAAAAAGAAGGCACTTCTGCGCCTGGCCAGTGCTGGAGAGATGAGGGCAGGTCAGGTGATTTACATTCATATTTACATAATAGAAAGAATCATGCCTGTCACAGAGACTTGTGTTTTTCAGACCCAATCAAATTCTGAGAAAACAATGCTTGTTTAATATTGATACTTCCTGTTTTCAAGACTGTTGTGTTAGTTAGG
>JAZGTK010004170.1:6651-25224 GCA_036877625.1 Ambastaia sidthimunki | reverse complement strand
AAAAAAAAGATTAGTTTGCGGTGGTCTCTTATTTTTTTCGACCAAGTAGGCACCATGTCAATGTGTAAAATTGTGACGTAAAATAATTTCATAGTTTATTGTTGAAATGAGGGGCAAAACGTGCAAAATCAAACTGAATTAAAATAAATAAAATATTTTCATGAACATTTTAAGTTTTCACTGACCAAATAATACATTTCAGCCAGTTATTATGTATTATTGCTTAAACTCTCTTGCATTCGGTGTTTCTATAGTTTAGAAACACAACCTTATCTTACAGAAATAGTGCAATGTATTAATGTGTTTAGCAATATACGATTCTAAGGAGCACACGATAATATTGCAAAGAAAATACTACAATAAAAAAAAGACTTTACTTACTTTAGACCATGCAAACTTTAGAGAGCTGTTGAGTACTTGAAGGAACCCATATGTGTGACATGCTGTGACATGCAAGACGGTACCCCGAAAGCTTGGATTTGAATAACCGGTCTGTGGTTTACATGCGCACAAATATGACGCAACGGCAACTTGCTGCTAATGCTAAGTGTCGCAGTGTGCCGGAGAGATGGCAGCACTTCTGCAGCAAGCCCTGGAGAGAACTGAGATTAATAAACTACCGAAACCTCTCCAGAACAAACTCGAGAAGGTCCTCGCAGACCAGCAGACTGAAATAGACTCACTGAAATCACACCACGAGAGATATAAAGCAGATTGTGGTGGGTATCAACAGGCAGGCCAAATCATTCAGTCATTCAGAAGCTCAAACCTACAGTACTGTCTACAAATAACGAAGTTTTAGGCATTATTTCCCAGTTTATGATAAGCCAGTGCTTCGATGAAAAAGTTGTCAGGGAGTCGGTTAAAATGTCTAAAATCTTGTAACTTTAAAAGATTTGCAGCTGACACAAACTGGGTAGAGCTTTCGAGCGAGCAGTTAAATCTTGTTTTATTAATGATGTACCAGATGAATTACTGTTTTGAATGGTCTTGGTAAATCATATGTGTGTGTTAATGCTTTCAGAGCAACAGTACTTCAATCTTGAGAAGAAACTAGTTGAGAGTCAAGAGCAGTTCTTGTCCCAAAGTAAAGAGTATCACAGTATCAAAGAGGAGAATGGCAGACTAAGTAAGTTCAATGCTTCATTTGCTATTCTGGATTGTATTCATGCAGAGATAATGTATAAGACAAGTTTGTTTACTTTTTTTTAAGCTGAGGAACTCAAGAGGTTAAAGGATATAGAGGAAGAGCAGGGGACAACACAGGAGGTATTTAAGTTATACACTCTTGATGATGTTTATGTATATTTAAGCTGTTCAAGATGCAGAAAATATTCCAGTGCTTTCCATTTTCAGGGTAAACCACCAAGAGCCAAATATGAAATTGAGGCAGAGAACAGAGAGCTCTCACGTTTGCTTGAGAAGAGATCTCAAGAAGTGGAAAATCTCAGTGGTATGAATCATTTATAGCATCAAGTTGTCATTCACACACGTCTGATGTCAGTAACTTAATAGTCTTCTCTGCATAATTGAGCAAAACCTTGAAAGGCCTTGAGAGTTGCTAGCATAACTTATGCTTATTATACAGAGGATCTCAAACGTCTCAATGACAAACTTGTGGAGACCAACACAATCAACATGGAGCTTCAGCTTAAACTGGATGAACTTCAGTCGTCCGAGGTTTCCATTCAGGTACGAGGTGACCACTGTAATATGGCTTGATGTGTTAGTGTTCTTTCTTGTGTTGATGTAGATTTTTTTAAGTGATTAGGCAGAGCATAATAATGGGCTGATGCTGTTTTGGGGCAGAAGACTTCAGTTAATATCTTCTCAGCTTTGATTTGCTACTTGTCTTGTTATTATAGAGGCCATTTTATTGTACAAAAATTGGTGTGGTGCAAGATTAGTCATCAGTATTTTTTTATCTGCTTTTCTTGAAAGAGATGGGCTGAAGTTTTTTTTAAATGCATGTCATTTTAAAAAGTTTTGTCAGTAGCATATGAACGATCTCAAAGCTAATAGACTAAATCTACAACGTCTAATTCTACATGTCTTTGTAACTGATGAACAGATGTAAACATTGATTAGTGATCTGTGTCTTCATATCAGTATCGTGAGAAAAGAATGGAACAAGAAAAGGAGCTCCTGCAGAACCAGAACACATGGCTGAATTCAGAGCTGAAGAGCAAGACAGATGAGGTGTTCACACTCTCCAGGGGGAAGGGTAAAGAGATCCTGGAGCTCATATGCTCTCTAGAGACCAAGAAGGAAGAGGTGTGAACCCACTTATTCACATTTTGAGACATACATGTATAAATTAAGCTGAATCATTAGTTGATCACTTATATGCAACAATCGTATGGACATCATACTTATCAGGTCACCAGGCTTCAGGACCAGCTCAACACACTCAGGGAAAACAATGACAAGATGCATAAAAGTACAGAAGAACTGATGAACAAACTCAAAGAGGTTCTCCATCACCATCAAGTTCATATTTGGTTTACACTTAAAAGTGACGTGAATTTGAATTTCATTGTTTTCCTTATGGTTCAGGCTAAAGAACAGCGGGCCTCCATGGAGGAAAAGTACTGCAATGAGCTAAACGCCAATCTCAAGCTGTGTAACCTGTACAAGGTCAGAAAATGTTGTGTTTAATTATAAGCTTTTAATGCTGATGTGTGGAATGAGTAATGAAGATCCAATCCCATGTGTCCACAGGATGCAGCAGCAGACTCTGAAGCCAAGAATGTTGAACTGAGCAGAGCTGTAGAAGAGCTCAACAGAATGTTGAAGGAAGCAGTGGAAGGTCTGGAATGTATTTTAGGCATAAGATACAAAATTCCTCTCATCACCTCACTGTGGATGTTGTGCTGGTTCAGATGATATGTGTTGTTCAATTAAAGTTCTGTTTCTTTTATCAACAGCAAATAAAGTCACAGAAAAAAAACTTTCAGAGCTGGAGGGTGTGAGGCAGAAAACTGACTCTGAGATACAGGAGAAGTTCAGGAGTCTGGAGAAAGAGCTGGAGAACTCCAACACATGCCTGGCAGATTTTAAGAGGAGAGGTAATGTACATAAAATGAGAGGTTGGGGGTTTTCAGTCTTTGTTCTAGGTTGTATAACTGTTATGTACTTCTGCAGGTGTTCCAGCTTTCACAGAAGAGGAGCTGACAAACCTGTCCCCAACTGCAGCTGCAGTGGCCAAGATTGTTAAGCCTGGCATGAAGCTCATGGAGGTGTGAAGATGATTGTGATCACAAAATGATTTATAGACAGTTTATAAATGTAGCTTTTGCTTATGCACCAAACTGAGACAGTCTGCATATGTTATTGCTCCTTTACAAGATTAATGTTAGTGACTCTTTCGCATTTGCTTCCAGCTGTATAACGCTTTTGTAGAGGCGCAGGATCAGCTGCACTTGGAGAAGCTGGAGAACAAGCGCGTGAACAAGGTTCTGGAGGAAATAGTGCTGGAAGTGGAGACCAAGGCTCCCATCCTGAAACGCCAGCGAGAGGAGTACGAGAACATGCAGAAGTCCATGACCAGCCTCTGTGCCAAACTGGACCATGCCATGAAGGTCTGCACATGTTTGAGGAGACGGCAAGAAGGAAACCATCATTGTGTACTGTATTTGGGAAACGTTAGTCTGTTTATCTTCTTTGGCTTTTTTATCAGGAGTCCCATCGTCTACAAAAGGAGAAAGATGATGCCAATAAGAGAGCTTTAGTGCTTGAGAGAGATAACCAGAGATCAGAGAGACAGCTAGCAGACATGTCTGAACAGGTAAGATGCATAGTTAGCCTGTTACATTAAGCTGTAACATCTAGTCTGTGCATCAGACAGTACACATACTATCCATGGGTTCGTTCATTGACTATTTGAAGCTTGAAGCATGCAGCACAACTGGTTTAAAAAATAAACTAAATTAACATGTCAATCAGACAGTCTCTTCCTGTTAAAATAGGCAAATAGCCAATAAAAGCTTCAGTTTGGCTTTTAGAGGTCATATGCAGAACAGTGTTTCCTGCATAATCACAAACTAGTTTCCCTAAATGTGTTTTGCTCTTGTTTATCTCTACCACATTTAAATGGTTTAAATTCTCTATGGTTTCTTTAAATGGTATAGGTGCGTGTGCTGCTGGTGGAGCTGGAGGAGGCTCGTGGTAATCAGGTGGTGCGGGAAGACGTGATCTCTGCAGTCAGCAGCAGTTCTGAGGTGCAGGGCTCACGGCAGGTGGCCTTTCGCAACATCCAAGAGCTTCAGCAGCAGAACCAGAACCTTCTGGCCCAGGTCAGGGATCTAGAGGAGCAGAGGGCTAGCGAGCAAACCCAGGCAAAGACTGCCAGGTACTGATCTCCTTTACATGAGTATTATGGCATTTTAATCTCATTACCTTATGGAAAAAGTGCCCAAAAAGTGTTTAGACACTTAAGCCACTTATTAGTAATGGTGTATGAATGTAATTGCATTAGACAGAAACATATCAAGCTAAGTGGCATTATTGTTAAATTAAAGGGATAGTTCACCCAAAAATGTTTTTTTTTTTTTCCATTATTTACTCACCCTCAAGTCATATTCTCATCAGTAGTCCTATGAGGATCGGTAAAATAATTGTTCTATGCTTTGACAGGCAAACTGAGTTGGAACAGAGTCTTCAGAAGGTTCAGAAGGAGCTGGAGGAGATCAAGGAGCAGAAGAACCATCAGAAGCAGCTGGCTGACTCCGCCATCCGGCAAAGAGACATGTACCGCATACTGTTGCAGACAGCTGGGGTCGAGTTTCCACTACAGAGTATAAAACACTGCCTCTCCTCTTTATAGTAGCCTTTTTTTCAGGTGTTAACTGGCATGTTACTCATTTGCTGGTGTCTATGCTCAGGTTCAGAGGGTGGATCTCAGACCTCCACTCCCAGCAGGCCAGGATTCATTAGATCTACACCACTGAGGGCTGCAGCTACAGAATCTGTTCAGACAACACAGGCCAAAGCTGCTCTTAAACAGGTTAGACATTTGACTCAGTTTAAAGAATATTATTTACTCAAAATGTTATTTACTTAATGCATATGCTTTTCCCTCATAGCTCAATGATGCCTTCACAACATATAAAAAGGAAAAGGCAGAAAATGACAAACTTCTGAATGAGCAAATAGAAAGGCTTCAAGGTCAAGTATCTGACCTGCTCTCACAAAAGGCCAAACTTTCATCTCAGCTGGAGTTTGCTTTCAAACGGTACACCCACTTTAATCTAAATAACTTGGGTCATTTTCATTAGTTTGATTTGAATCTTTTCACAACTGTTAATAGTTTCACACAGGCCAGTCAAATGACACATTGCTTTGATTGTTTTGATCTTCATTTTAACTTGCAGGTACGAGATGCTTCAGGAAACTGTGAATGGCTTCAGACGGGAGGTTGATGTCCTGAGGGAGAAGAACCAGAAGATGATGGCCACTCATCAGAAATATGAGCAGATCATTCACACAATGACCCAAGACCTGAGAGAGGCCAATGAGAAACTAGCCATGACTGAGGTGAGAGCAAGCTGGTGAACTGATTGACAGAGGGCAAGTAACACAGTGGCAGGCTGCTTTCCTGCTCATTTTTGCCGTTTAAAGAATCCAGCCATAATTATTAGAAAACTGATTCTGTTGGAATTTAAATATTTCTTCCAGTTGCGCATTGAGAACACTCGTAAGGAACGAGACATTCTGAAGCAGGTGGAGAACAGACTGACCCAGGAGAAAGAGTCCATCCTGACTGAGCAGCGGAGCCAGAACCTTCTGCTCACCAACCTCAAATCCATTCAGGTGCAGCTTGTGTGCTTACGCCAACCACACTTATTGAAAGCACTTTTCTGTATTGCTTTTTTTATTACTGTCTCACTGTCTCATTTATGTTACAGTTGACCATGGAGCGGTCTGAGACAGAGACCAAGCAGTGCTACAACAATCAGATCCAGCGGCTGGAGAAGGAGATTGTTCAGCTGAAGAAAAAAATAGAGCAGGAGGTTGATCAGAGACACGCACTGGAACGCAACCAAGATGTAAGATAAGAATTTAGTTTTTTTTGGATAATTTTGTTTTGATGACACTGTACAATCTCCAACAGATTATAGCAAATGCTAATTTATATGTACGATTAGATGACATTAACATGAACTTACAGTGTGAATTTATTAGAACTTTACACCCAAGAGACTTCAGGCACAGGGTCTCATTTTTGTTGGCTAGGCTCAGCTGTTGGAAGCTAAGAAGCAGGTAGAGAGACAAACAGCACTACATCAGAAGACTAAGGAGCTGCTACGAACTGCTGAACAGCAGGCCACTTCCCTCAGACAGCAACTGAATAACGAGACCAGCGCAGCACCTAAACAACCTGTCAGGGCGTTACCTAGAGGTAACCATAAAATCAAGAAGGTACAATATATTTGGTGATGACCAAATTTACATTTGTGTCATATGCATGATACATCTTTTCTATTTTTTTGCAGTTACAGCTCCTGGCGTTCCTCAGCAAGAGGTGGATGAGCTCCGTACACGTCTACAGCAGGCCAAGGAACAGAACTCTGATCTGAAGGAACGACTGAAGACTACCACCACCAATGTAGAGCAGTACAGATCCATGATGGTCAGTTTGGAGGAGTCTCTGAACAAAGAAAAGCAGGTAATAATGCCATTGACATTTACTGCTTAAACTGTTGTATCTTAAAGGCTTAGTTAGTTATTCTGCTGTTTAGGATTACGGTATTACGCATTAAAGTGATATCTTCAAATGTTTCATCTAGTTGGCTGAGCAGGCACAATCCTCCACTGAAACCCAGCTGAAGGCAGCAAAAGAGTTGAGCCAGCAGCTTGAGGCCCGACTGGTGGAAGCAGAGAAAGAGAAGCTGGAGCTCCAGGAGGAGAAGATGAAAGCTTTGGAGAGTGTTGAAGAACGTGTAAGGAACTATTACAGATGCCACCTCAGTTGGTCCCTGGCAGCTATTCAGGGTAGCAAAGTTTTAATGATTTAAACCCTGTGTTTTGGCTTTATTCCAGGTAAAGGATCTGAAGAGGAGTGCGACCAACATGCAGACGGAGCTGCAGGATGCCCTGCAGAGAGCTGCAGCAGCAGTGGCCCAGGAGCAAAATGCTACACAGGACAGCAAACTACAGGTGATCAGATCAGTCCACACAAGACAATCGGAAGATAGTTGGACTTTTGTTGACTCTGTGTTTTTGGGCTCTAGGCTAAGCTGGCGGCAGAGGCTCAGAATAAGTATGAGCGAGAGCTCATGCTGCACGCTGCAGATGTGGAAGCCCTCCAGGCTGCTAAGAAGCAGGCGCAGGTGTCAGCAGAGAATCTAAAGCAGTTGGAGGAGAAAGCTCAGAAAGCCATGGATGAACTGCGTCAGGGCCGCACTGACTGGGAACAGCAGGAGAAAAGACTAAAGGTAAGAGATCAGTTGGCATTGAGGGGAGTTATTATACCTACTTTTGAAAAAAGGTGTAAAGCTCTTGAGAACTTGGGCATAATAAGTTGTGGTTGGGCATGGGTCTCTGTTGTGATTGCTTGTAATTGGTTGGACAAACCTCTGAAGGACCTGAGGTGTATGTAATGACAAGAATATCACAGAGACGTACTGTTAGTCATGTATTAGGCTTATATTGATCTATGTTCTTTCTCCTCAGGAGGAGCTGTCCATAGAGCAGAAGAGAGCTGAGGAGCTGCAGAAACAGAACACAATGCTCCATGAACAGATGGAGAACCTCAGCAGCAAGATAGCTTCTTCTGCCCAGCAGCAGGCAGCCAAAGAGAGCAGTCTGAACATTTCTCTGAATGAAGAGGGAAAGTCTCAAGAGCAAATCCTGGAGATCCTCAGGTAAAAGACCTTCTAGTTCCTCTGTATCAAACAACCTAATTTAGACCTCAAATATTTAAGTAATGGCAGTTGCCGTAGCAGCCTTTCTGGTTTATTGTGAGGCAGTTCACTGATGTGGCTTTCCATTCCTTACAGGTTTGTCCGGCGAGAGAAAGAGATAGTCAAAACTCGACTGGAGGTGGCACAGGTGGAGACCCTGCGCTATAAACAGCGCATGGAGTACCTGGAAAGAGAGCTAAAGGAACTACAAGACAGTCTGAGTGCAGAGAGGGAAAAACTACAGGTCATTACTTGAATTCATACAAACATTTTAATGCTTACTAGTTACTTATACATGTAATATCTGCCTCACTAGCATCACCAAATGGAATTCCAAAAAATGACACTCAAAAAGTCCTGTCCCAAACCCACACCATTGGTTGAGGCAGTGTTGCTATGTTGTGATGCTCAAATCCAAATAGTATGAATAATGAACATTGTGAACAATAACCACAGAAAAAAAATATAGAAAACAAAAAAAATTGCAATACTTCATTTCATTCTGGATAATTTTTTAATATAGAAAAACATCACATTTAAGGACCTAGAACTTGATTTATTTTATATTTGAAAAGCAGAAAGTTTTGATCAAATATCTTAATTTACAGGTCACTACAAAGACCTTGGCACAGCAGGAAGACATGATCAAAAAGATGGATAGTCTGAGTGCCTTAACTGAGACCAACAAGATCCTGAAGAATGAGAAAAACAGACTGGAGCATGATCTGCAGCAGAATCAGGCCAAGGCAAGACCTCAAGTACACATTGTGTACAATACTTATTAGGCCTATTACCCATTTTGTTCATGTGCATATTTTTAACCATATAAGTTAGCTTATGTGCAGCTACCAGTGTGTGTACATTGTCTGTTTCACAACAGCTTTAAGTGCAGCTCATCCAATCATCTTTTAAAGGCGGAACCTTCAGATTTATGAACCTTAGGTTTATGTGTTAACTACTATATGAATGTATTACCTTGATTCTTGGGCTGTGGCTGTAGGTACGCAAACTGGAAGCGGATATTCAACCTCTTCTGGAATCTAATGCTGAACTGAGCGAGAAGAACAGGATGTTACAGGTTGAGAAGAGACTTCTGGAGGAGGATGTCAGACGCTTGAAAACTCGCACACAGGTCTCTTGATCTTACTGCTGCAAGTTCTGTGTATCATGTAGAATCTTACATAGGTTTTGAACACCATATTAAATGGTTGCGTGAACATTGTGAATGTAATTGATCATTCAGCAACTGCTGAGCCAGCAAAAGGACAGTGATCAAGAGGAAAGTAAGAAGCTACATTCTGAGAGGGAAGTCCATCTCAAACGCATCCAGCAGCTCACAGAAGAGACGGGCAAACTCAAGAACGAGGTGGCCAGGTCAGTTGCAACCTCTTTGGAAAGTTCTAGCAGCATAAATCCTCTTCTGTATTAAGCCCTCATGAAGAGCATATTTTTGTACTACCAAACAGGAGCCAAGCTTCCATCTCCACAGCTCAGAGCCAGATGCAGAACCTACAGGACAACATAGGGAAGATCACCACTGAAAGGGACAATCTGAAGAAGGAGCTGGAGGCCAAGACTCTAGACATCCAGGAGAAACTCAAAACCATCACGCAGGTCAAAAAGATTGGCCGCCGCTACAAAACCCAGTATGAAGAACTCAAAGAACAGCATGAGAAGGTACACCAGAACAAATAATGAGCAGACTGTCAAGGTGCCAGTTAACTGCTGCCCATGTCTCCCCAACCATTGTCTTATACATATTATTCTCTGTTTTTTGCTCTCTCTCTTTTTCTCTCTCTCGTAAGTTGGTGGCAGAAGCTGCAGCAAAGCCAGCACAGGAGCATGAGGACAGCCAGGCCTCCGTGCAGGAGATTCAGAGCTTGAAGAGTTCATTGAGTCAGGCACAGAACAGAACCTCAGAGCTGGAGACTCAGCTAGACAGCATTCAAAAGGTATTCAGATGAGGTTTTGTGTGCTGCTCTGTTGTTATTTATGGCTACTCAAATGTTAGGCAGACCTAGAGAAAAACTAAAAATAGGAAGATCCTTGTTGTGAGCCTACAAAGTAAAAATAAAAAATTATGGGAAAAAAATGTGTTCACTCTGATTACTGTTACAGAGCCAGAAATATTAAATCTTTTAACAGAGCTCCTGTGTGACTTGACAAACACCAGCATTAAGGGCTTCCCTGGTTGGCTCACTGATCAAAATTTGACAAGTATGTCAGAATTATGTAGTGTTGCTCACTTTTGAGACAGTATGGTGTGAAATATGATGAAGTGAAAAGTATGTTTTTGTTGAATGAGTGGGTTTAACAAGAAGTATGTTTCTTAATTGTTAACTATGAAGTACATTATGAAGTCTGTTGGCACTGTTCATAAAACACTGTTATGTAGTCATGTTTGTTTGTTTGTTGCCTATCAGACAGTCCAGGAGCGTGAAGCAGAGCTGAAGAACCTGCAGGAGCAGCTGGCACAGGTGCAACCAGAGCTCAACCGTCTGAGGGCAGAGCTACAGGAGAAGAGTAACCTGGAGGAGCAGCTCCGACAGCAGATTGCTGATAAAGAGGAGAAGACCAAGAAAGCCTTCATGGGTGCCAAGCAGAAGATCAACCATCTCAACAGTTAGTAACCAACCCCAAACCAGAACCCTTCATCATTTCATTGGGTCTTTAGCAACTATAGTCACCAGGATGGTCCCAATTAAGTACTGTAGGTAAGTGCGATGTGTGTTAGGTTCAAAGGAGCAGCTTGCAAAGGAGAATGAGGAGCTGAAGCAGCAGAGAGAGGAGCTGGAGGTGAGGATGAGTGCCCTCAAGTCTCAGTATGAAGGCCGACTGAGTCGTCAGGAGAGGGAGCTGAGAGAACTCCGTGAGCAGCAGGAGAGACATGGGGAGCAAAGAGATGAAGCTCAGGAGCCTGGTCAAAGCAAGGTATGAGACATCATACACAACACTCACTTCCTCTGTGTGCTCTGACTGATAGCTGAAACTCATTGTTTTTTTTGTTACATTCTGGTATGTTTTTCCCACTTATCACTATCAATCAGTTTGTGATGGATAAAATTCAGGTCACACCCTGCTTTTTTATCACCTATGTGGAGTGTCTTGATTTACTTCAAAATATCACATTACTGTGTTAACAGGTTTTGAATACCATTTCATACTATTAAATACAATTTTGTACAGGTACAGGAGGTTCAGAGGTCATCTGAGACCCGGCAGATCACTCTCAAACCCACACCTGCTGCTGACAGAGTAAGGTAATGGTCAAAATACATCTTACAGACTCAAGATGTGTGTCATCCATTTTCCAGAAATGTTCAGTATTCTTTGTATCTGTAAACAGTGCCAGCACATCAGAGCCCCCCACAGCTAATATTAAGCCCACACCAGTTGCTGGTGCCTCCAATAAGCCTTCACCAATTGCGGGGAGCAAGTCCACCCCCAGGGCGAGCATTCGCCCAATGATAACGCCTGCTCCAGTGACCACACCCACAGCCACTGTCATGCCTACTACACAAGTGGAAACACAGGAAGGTATGGCTAGAGGTTAGGAATCATTAAATCCAATTGTATTTCTTATTATGCTTTTCTGGGAATGATTGTTTATATTTGAGTTCATAATTGGTTTGTCATTGGTTTGTCCCATCAGCTCTTCAGTCCACTGAGGGTCCAGTGGAGCATGTGACTGTTTTTGGCAGTACCAGCGGGTCAGTGCGCTCCACCAGCCCAAACATACAGACCATGCAGCCAATCCACAGCCTGCCTCAGAGCCAAGCCACCGCCTTTGTCCAACCGACTCAACAGCAGGCCAGTCACGAGGCAGCAGCAACTATTATGGAGGTGGTGCACAGCTCACAGATGGAAAGACCTTCCACCTCCACTGCTGTCTTTGGCACAGGTACAAACAGTGTCAAATTTATGCTCACCAAATGCTAATAAAATTATCTTTGGTGGGTAAATAAAACGTCCAGCCATTTGACCAAATACAGATATTTGCTCTATTAATGTCATTGAGTCTCTAATTGTTGTGCCAGTGTCAGCAACAGCAGGCTCATCTGTGTCCAAGCGTTTGCGTGAGGAGGAGCAGGAGAGCTCCACTGAGGTGACTGACACCAGTCAGGATGACCCAGCACACCCCCCTATCTCCAAGAAGCTCCGCATCATAAGGCGGGTGGTGCTGGAACTGAGCAGTGTAAGTATATCCACATATATCTTGTGGAGCCTATGTAGTCATACCAACATCCTGTCCCTTAACTGAGTCTGATACTGTGGTAATGCTCTGATTAAAACTGACCAATTTATTATTAGCTCTCCTTTCACTAAAAGGCTGTTAAAAGTCTTAAGTGCAGGATACACTAAGGCTGTTTCTTAGATTACTTTGGATGATGGATCCTACCTCAATGATATCTTTTCAGGATGCTTCAGGTACAGAGGAGAGTAGTGATGCTGTGGGTGAAGCCTCAGGAGAAGCTCAGCAACTTCCAGATGCCAGTGAGGTACCGGCTGTTTATCTCTCTCGATGCCTCAAAAAACATGAATCTTGAGTTTAAATCGGTGAATATCTGATCTTGTCTGATCATCTGTCACAGGAAGCCTATCCTGTGTTAGGAGAGGGGGATGAAGAGTCTTTGTCTCAATCTGTCCTGATGGATCAGGTGAGCGAGTCTCAGCCCTCAGAGTCCCAGATCAGTGGACAGGACTCGTCTGAAGTATATATGCAGGACATCATTGTCATAGAGACGGATAGCACCTCTGACGAGGAAGAGGAGGAGCAAGAAGAGACTGGACAGGTCTGTGTGGGTTTTCTCTGAGAAGTACCTGAAACTATGTAGCTAGCAGCATAGACTTTAATATTAACTTGTTTTGTGCAGTATGATAATGATGCTGAAAATGAGGAGGATGATGAAGATGGTGATGGAGGGATGGCAGAAGGAGCAGAGGAGAGTAATGAAGGCAGCGGGACTGGAGATGCCAATGAGGTCTATGAAGGAGATGAGGCGGAGGTGATTATGTGGATTCCCTACTTCTGTAACGCGTTTGATGCTTTTTATCCTGGTTTCCTTCTGGTTCTGTGAGTGTCACCTTCACACAGATTGTTATGGTGTGTTTACAGGAAGGAGACGCAGCAGATCCAGGCATTGACAATGAAGAAAGTCAAGAAGCATCTGATTCTATCCAGAAACAAGCAGATTCTCAGAGCGGTAATGCATGTAGTTATTGAGTTCACTGTTTGGAGTAGCTAGTAGTAGTTTGCTTGTAGAAAATGGGTCTCTAAAACAGTATCAGAGACTTTGACCCTTTGAGTTTGATGTACTGTGTAGACATACTCTTTATTCAGAACACAAAGCGTCCTCATTGTGTTGTTGACAGTCATGAATGTTAAAATTTAATGTCATGTTTTTCAAAACAGTACATATTCAGTATTGTAGATACGTCAAATAATATGATGAAAAACTGTCATCTGTTTATGAATATACTGTAGATCTATTTGTGTTTTCATTCATAAATTAGTTTTTCTCTGTTTATAGGTGAAGCTAGTGTCAGCACCCAGGAGTCTTTCCCTGCTGCTGAGCCTGTGAGAGAGCACCAGCCACTCCCCAGCACCTCTACCTCCTCCCTGGGCCCACGACTGCCCCAGTCCCCCCGTAGACTGCATCACACCCCACCCCCACGCCTCAACATCCACCCAGTCCCTGAGCTTGGGCCCCCCATCATCCAGGTATAGATGGCCATACTTAAATTAAGAGAGAGTTATTTCTTCCAAAAATGAAAATTGTCTTCATTATTTTATGCTGTTTTTGTCTGTGTAACACAAAAGACAAGATAGCTGAAAAGAGAGCTATTTACTGATAGTCTTCCCTTCTGTAGTAGCTCTTAAATTTTACTTAAAGTTAGTACTGTTTATGTTAAGGAAGTGTTTGGGCAGGTGCCGTGTTGTTTTGAGAGTGCACTATTGTATTCTCTCTAACAGAGGCAGTCGGGACAAAGCAGACGGCCCTCTATGGGTCGTGCAGCCCAGCTCACACCTGTAATTGGAAGCATGGTGAGTTTTGTATGTAACTCTCCTGCACTGTATAGTAATATGAACTACCTTCATAATTAGACCTTCAACTCTTCTGACATTGAGTATTTTTGTTCCTATAGCAACACTTTTTTGATGATGACGACAGGATGGTTCCCAGCACCCCCACCCTTGTTGTACCCCATCGCACAGATGGCTTTGCAGAGGCCATTCAGTGAGTCACAGCAGCATTTTATATTGTTTTCATAGCATGGGAGGAATGCATCATTAGATACCTTTATTAATGATGGATCTCCACATCCCAGTTCCCCTCAGGTGGCCGGGGTCCCTCGCTTCCGTTTCGGCCCTCCCGAGGACATGATGCCCCAGGCCAGCTCTTCTCACTCTGATCTGAGCCATCTGGCCACACATGGAGGTGAGTGAAGTAGTTCTGTGTTTTGAAATCATTAACTGCGAACAAGTTCCACAAATCATTTATCCTGTAAAGAAAGTCACGTTGCTTTTAAGACAGTAGTTCACCCAAAATGGAAAACACAAGTATTGAAGATAACTATGAGATGACAACTTTGATGTTCTCTTCAGCTGTCTTTGACATTATTTGTTGTTATGGCAACACTGGATACTAGATGAATCCTTGCACCTCTGTAGTTTTAGAAAAATCCTAACAATGAAAATGTTCCAGGTAACATTGGCTATAATAATAGAAATGTCAAACAGAAATATGTTGAGGTAGCCAAATAATTACCCCTTAACTGTTGAGGCTGCTAACAATTTGATGTGTAAGAAGTCTGAAGTTTCATGCATAATATGAGCTTGACATGAAATGCAACAATTGACATGAATGCAGCACAAGATCCTTCTGTAATGTGGGTCACATGAAAGAGTTTCTGTGTTCTTACCTGTAGGGTTGGGCATGTACGAGAGCCCTCTCTTCCTTCCCACCCATGATGAAGAGTCTGGAGGCAGGAGTGTGCCCACCACCCCTTTGCAGGTGGCAGCTCCAGGTGAGTGGCTGTTGGTGGTCTGGTTATTTGGTTGTCTGGTTTGGTTGATATCACAACTGCTGCACAACTCTCCCACTCTTGCTTCACAGTGACAATGTTTACAGAGAGCCACCCGTCTGATGCGTCAGAGACAGCCTCTCAGTCTGTTCCTATGGTGAGCACATCCACTGCCGGTCTGTCTGCTCCGGGGGAGGCCATGCCAGGAGACGACGGAGACGACGTCTTTGTGGCTGAGGCTGAGAGTGAAGGGTGGGGAACCATCTATGTTTCATAATTCATTTCAGAACAGTTTAGAGTTAATACTTTTTGCAACAGACATAGATGACACTTCTAATCATGTGACTTAACGAAGAGAGGTAACAAATGTGGTTGTTACATGTTTGTTATGAAATGTGTTATTAAGTAGGATTGTTATGATTGTGTTCACTGTGTGTAGGGTGAGTAGTGAGGCGTGTCTAGAAAGCCAGTCGGAGCTGGAATCTGCACAGCCGGCCGATGATGCAAGCCTGCCCTCCACCAGCCAGGAGCCCACATCTAGCTCTGCAGGTACACACATCTCACAGGCCTGATGATTTCATACAAACATCTTCCTGTTTATCTTCTACATCACTCTGTTTTCTTTATTTAGACACAAGTAGCACCAGTACAGGACTGGTTAAACCTGCAAGCCGACTCATTTCAAAGCATCAGCTGCCCCGGAGGAACCAGCTTATTAGGAGAGGTATAAGCTACAGACCCCACAAACACTCCACCTCACACGGAGTCCATCCACTCGTCCACACACACCTTCAGTGTATCATTTACTCTAGCTCATGTATAGTAACACACCACAAAAAACATTTCTAAAGCCTAATGATTTTAATAAAGCAAAGGATATTTAAAGGGCATATACAGAAACTTGCATTCAACAATTCAATTCATGTTTGAAAATAGAACATTGGATGTTTTGTAGAAACTTGTTTTTAGAAGATTTAAGAGTTTTAATTGGTTAAAGGGCAATGGCTGTGAGTTGGCTGGTTGTTGAACATCTCTCTAACTTTCTTAACCTTATACCACAGGTGTTGGTTTTCCTCGTGGAGGTCGCAGTCGAGGTCTTAACAGGGGCACGCCCCTCTAAATCCACCTGAGTTTACAGTGTCTGCCCAGCAGAAACGCTGATCACCCCCACCCATGAAGAATTCGCCCACAATCAGCCTATTGCAGTTTTACTTGGGTTTATATTTTGTTTTCGTCAAAGAACTTTAAAGCATTTGATTAGTTTTATTTTGTGAGTAATAATCCTGATGCTATGTTCAATGGTTTTACAAATAAATGGAGAAATCTGTCTGGCTGTGCAGCTGGTGTTGTTTGGTGAGTGCTGATCTTTCAGGGACAGTTGAGCCAGCTTTTGATGTCGGTCTGCTGGGAGGAGCTGCTGGCAGGAGTAGGCAGATCCCCACTGATCTTGATGTTGAAGACTTTAGCTGTACATCACAGAAATGCAGTCTTTACTAAAACTAAAATAGCTTCTTTTCTCAAAGGTTAAGTAAATCTGCTGTTTTGGTAATGTTTATAACTAATTTACACACTTTAACTACTGTAACTATCATAACCAGTTGCTGAAACTAAAACTAAACTGAAATGTAAAATAAATTTGAAGTTAAAATGTAAAGTAAAGCTATAATAACCATGCAGTGACTGTTATTAAATTGATTCAAATATACTGTAACACTGTAAATGAGTAATATTTTTTCACACAAACTTATTCTCACAAACTGTCAAAGGTTATAAATGTTCAGGATGTCATATGTCACTTACGCCAAGAGATAACAAGGTAATCAAAACCGTCTGGCTTTTTGGAGTTGGGCATAGATAAGGCTGAAGTCACAGGAGTGGGGAAGCCCTTCCAGCTGGAGTTAATATTGATCTCTCCTGACAACTGGATCCCTGTCAAAAGAGGCACTTATTTAATCACACTAAAGCATTAGAGAACAGCATCACTAATAATAATATTTTAAATATTATTTGAATGTTCATTTAAAAATGATTTTATTATTTGTAACTATTTTAAATACAATTAAAAAGTGTTTAAACTACTAAAACGTTTTGCTACTAAAAACGTATATTTTTAAAAGTAAATAAGCATAAAATCTTACTACCTGCTTGTCTAGCACGCCGGATCTTAGCGTAGACAGAATTTTTGCTTCCCTTTCCAGGACATGTAGGTCCACTACCAGGTGGGTAAGATAACTTCTGAACCGTGCCTCCTGATTACAAAACAAGCATTTGCTTTTTGAGCAATGTGTATATACTACCAAACCATATAGAAGAAAGGAAGTGTAGTCAACACCTTTCTTGAAAAAGAATATAGTTTCAGGCCTCTTTCTAGTAGCTGGGATGGACAGAGCAGCAGTGATGTCCCCAGTGAGCCCACCAAAGTCTTCAGACACTGATCTGGGGGATCCAGACTCAATTACACCATTCTCAAGAGTCCAGTAGTTATCACCCTTACAAAGAAGAGAGATTAGGCAAACATGGATTTATAAAACTACAAAATCAAAATGTAATTAGACTTTTGTTTTCAAGGTTCCTCAGTACCTTGATGATGTAGGTTTTCCCCTGACAGTTGCAGCGTGTGAAGGCTGTGTCAATAGGGGATGGAATGCCGAGCTCTTCAGTGATGCTACGAGCAGGGCCAGCTTTTTTAGTTTTGGGATTCAGCAGCCAAAAGTGGTGACCTGACAAAGACATCACATGCTTAATATCAGTCGCACAGTTAGAATCTCAAAGAAACATTGCAGATAACATGGAACATAACATTTACCTTTGAAAACTATGATGGTGCCATTGAAGAGAGTAGCCAGTCCATCAATAGGAAGGCTGCTGCAGAGATCAGGGTTCATGCTTGCATCTTTAAAAAGTACAAAAGCATAAATTAATGAAGGTGATGTTCTAAACATATAACATTTAGCAACTTAAGGTGATGATTGGTCCTCCTGATCTCAGGGATGTGCAAATATTCAGAAGAGCTTTTGTGACTACAATACCCAATCCTGCAGGGGTGCTTGCTCCCATGTCCTGGGTGATGTCTTCAAGAGTGCTGGGTCTACCTGAACCAGAGGAAGGACCAGAAGATGGCCCATCGCCTTGTCCAGTGATGGAAAGGGACACCTGTATGGGGATAGTTAGGGGTTGCCCAGAAGAAGGTCCTCCTGCCTGTCCTGGTCCAAGAGCTGGACCTGATTCTGGCAGAGAAAATCCAGAAGGGTTGGAGCCAATGTCTGTGAGGTTATATTTAGTTATAACATAAACACTGAGGAATTCAACTGGCTGTTATTTGGTTACTGGTCATAATGTAAATGTATGCAGATTTATAATGGTTGTTTCATTTTTCTAACCAAAAGAAGTAAATTTAGTTTTGCAAGTTCATTGGGGTGTCACCTGGTATGTCAGAGGGGTTCATAGGGGCGTAGAGACTGGGGTCTTGGGCAACAGGAGCTCCAGCAAAGAGTAGTGGAACTTCAGATGGAGCCGTAAAATGACTTTGTCTGTCCAGAGCACTGGGCCCTATAAGAGAAAACATTTTACAAGCATATCCAATAATATATGTAAGTCTGCTGCCCCCTGTTGTTTAAACTTACCACCTCTCAGGAGATCCGGG
>JAZGTK010004169.1:0-25226 GCA_036877625.1 Ambastaia sidthimunki | reverse complement strand
AAAAAAAACTTACAGGAACCTCATTTTTGTGATACAACAAAATAATAGTTAGACTTATTTCTTTCAGACTACAGTTTTTCTGTTGCTGTGAGATATAAAATGAATGCAAAAATGGATAAAACAAAAATGGCCAGTGGGATGCTCCAAAATGCTTATTTGTAAACAAATTACCAGAGGTAATTTAGGTAAGCTTTAAGAAAGCTTTATAGTTTAGAATGAAAACCCAAACAACTTTTTACATAGTACATGATGAAAATCATTACTGATGGCTATTGTTCTGTTTCTATAGCTAAGCATCAGTGTAAATGGCTGCAGTAATAGGCAATACACACATCATTTTAAACATCAATCTGCCTTAAACAACATGCATTTGTCCTCATTATTTACATAAATACCAACATACTGTGGCCACATCAATAGTGTTTTGGTAATATAAATGGGAATAATCATGACAGAAAGACAGTACTATAGGCTACTAGAACATTAAAGCTAAGCTAACAGGTGCACAAACTCACTGCAAAATAACAAAGTTGTAAAGACTGAACTTTTCACCTATTTGTGAAATATGAATCGTGTGTGGGGGCTCATTTCACACAGTTTTACAACAGAAATACTGGGTTACAAATTAATGTGCAAATGGATGTTGTTTTGAAAGCTTTGCACAGACCATTCAGCAGCATGAGTTCAACTGAATTCAGGGCCGACGTGCAGTTTCATAATAAACGTGTGATGTGCTGTTATAAATGTACATGCTGCAATTTGCACTCCTCACACAAATTATTCTATTACTGTTGCTAGAGCATTTATTTCAAGAAACATTGCTTAGATAACAAAGCTAAACCCTTTGACCTTTATAATGATACATTATATGCGGAGTTTAATACTGTTCTTGGGCAACAGAATACGTAGTAAATGTATAAGTTGGTAAACAAAAGCACGTTGGGCCCGTTTGTGTGAATCAGTTGGTCCACCTGCTGGTTCAGCACTAACTAGAACAGAAATATTGCTGATGTAAGCTGGTCCAATTAGCAGGGATGTATTTAAAATAACTTTTATTAGACAGACCGTCTTGTGTTTTCCATTGAGCTATAATAGCACACTTGTATTCAACAGTCAACTGCAGCGATTTGATAAAATTAGATGTTCTCTTTCCTAATACACAACATAAGTGAGCTACAAAGTTTCTTCCACTATTCAACACTCTTTACTTTTGAGAGTCAGAATAGATGCAAAACAGCTTTCTTAAGTTCAGATATGTGGGTTGCCTTTTGTCTGGCTTCACTTGACACTGTGTTCCACAGACAGACTCAGGAGTCAAGCAACTTATAAATAGGTAGGAAGTATTTTTGGCTATATAGGAAGTAAAACCAGAAACTAATCTATGATAGTTATTGTAGTTTGAGAAACTTAATCTGATATTACATGTAAATGATTTAAACATTTAAAACTTTTTAATTATATCAGGCCTTAGAACCCCATGAAGTTGAAATTATCATGAGCTTTGCAGTCATGTGCTACTGTAATCCTACAGGTTGACAAAATCTTAGCAAATATATTATATATTTAATATTAGTCAATCACTTCCAGGATAACAAAACCAAACATACTGATGACTCATCCTGCACACAGGGCGTATTCAAGTTTGTGTCCAGACACGAATGTCCCCGCCCTCTATTACTACCTTCCACCACTTAGCAAAAGCAAGCAGCCAATCATGAAAGCCCCTATTTCTTCGTTCAGGAAATACTTTAGCACAAAAAGTTAAACTGTGATCTTCAAGCAATTTCATTGGCTGTTTAATAATTCCTCATAAAATCAGTGCACCCGAGGTACTGCAAAGCAACGTCCGATACACATTTAACTCAATCTTAAAAAAGAACATGCTGCAATAAATGTGAAAAAAAGAAAATCAATAAATGAATAAAAGTCAGCTTCTGAAATATCGGCAGATCTTTACTTTTGAACGCAAGCAGTTTTCTACTTTGGCACAGATTGCAGACTCAAACTGCAACAGGGCACACTCTGTTTTCCAAAACTTAACTGCTCTATATCACAAAATCAGCCCTGATTCATCCAACAAGCACAGCTTTTGCCATCACTATAGCTCTCATGAGCCCACAAGTGTTTGATGACATGGAGGGTCAAGGGTAAAGAAGAAAAATTGAGTCACATGGGAATTTGATTGGTTTAAAGGAACATGATGTAAGCTTTATCTAACTCTCAGCTGTGTGAGACAGGAAGAGGCGCATCACGCTAAGAATGCAATATCGCATGCTAATCCTGTGCCTCTCTCAGCCAGTGGGGACGGAACACGACAGTAAACGTATAGAAAATACAATGACCACCATCCATCTGCAACACAGAGCACAGATAAACAGGATATTTGTGTCAGCTGAAAGACTGAGCGGGTAGGAACGAGTTGGAGAGTTCTCACTTGACTAAACCACACAGTTCATCACTTTGATTTAAATCTATTTAGCATAGAAAAGACAAAGAGAATTTATTTTCATTTGTAAGTATTGCCCTAGAGCACAGGAGCCTCACTTGGCTACACCAGCCCAACAGGACTGACTGTATCTTCATCTACGTTCTCATGGGTCGCTGATGTCACATCCATCTGTCATCCTGCCCACATTCCACCATTTTGTGACTCCACAAGTTTGGTTCCAATTTAAAGTTTGGTTTCCATTCTTGTGTCCTTTCAATTTCCTACATCTTCTCTCTCGTTCTGTGTATCTTTGCAGAGACCAGCGAGCCAGTCGCCGCAGCTCATCTCATTATGCACACCGAGAAACAAAACACCCGCACACACAATAAATGATTCTAGTTTAAACCTCTCTGCAGGTTAAGAGCTTGATTATAGCGCATTGGCTGTCAAAAGCCATTTTGGCTCACAAAAATGGTAAACACAGTAATTTGGGCTTTCTTGTTGATTTGATTCCCGCTTGCTGCATGAAGAGGAAGAGAAGTAGAGGGAACGAGTGCTGCTGTTCATTCTCTGATCAGGCAGAAATACTGTATAATGCTCTAATTTAGTCTGTTTCAGATCAGGTTAGCACCCAACTCTCTGCTCTCCACTACCATCACCACCAAAAGCAGAGAAGTAGTCAAAGCATTTTGGGTTTCAAGTTTATTTGTCACAGAAGTAGTGAAATGTACTTTCTAAAAGCCCCAGACTAGCCATGCAGTCATAGAAGGACTACAGCAGTGGATCAAGGCACAGCCCTGGGATTTGTCCAC
The DNA here is from genome assembly GCA_036877625.1 of Ambastaia sidthimunki. Lineage (NCBI taxonomy): Eukaryota > Metazoa > Chordata > Actinopteri > Cypriniformes > Botiidae > Ambastaia > Ambastaia sidthimunki. The sequence continues at coordinate 21,986 of JAZGTK010004169.1, read as the reverse complement.
CCTTACTGCCTGTGATCGGCCTATCAGGATACAATGTCATTAATAATGAGCATGCAGGTTTAGTTTGTGTTTTCACAGCATACTCACTACTGTGAACTGCATTCTCTGAATTGCTGTTGATGTTCTGATTCAGCACTGGGCTGGAATCCATGGTAACCAGGTCTGGGGACCAGGTCTGCATTCCTACTTAAATTGCAGTTTACAGATGTGTGGAAACACTTAGAAGAAGTTGTAATTGTCTGGCTGTACGTGGTTGAGAGAGCGTGCAGGTGTTGGCAGGTTTTTACACAGATAATCTTGAAAAATGTCACAGTTTATGCTCACAGGCTCTTTGTCACACACATAAAACCACACAAATACACACACGTTAGGTATCTATGCTTTGTGGGGACTTTCCATAGACATAATGGTTTTTATACTGCACAAACTGTATATTCTATCCCCTCACCCTACCCCTAAACCTAACCCTCACAGAAAACTTTTTGCCTTTTTACATTTTGAGAAAAGCATTGTTTAGTATGTTTAATAATCAATATCCCTCGTGGGGAATCAATTTCCCTCACTGACTGGTCCCTACAATGTAGGTGTGTGTGACTTTTACCATCATTGTGGGGACATTTGGTTCCCACACTGGTAGAAAAACAGGAACATACACAAACAAACACACTTACCGAGCCAGTGCTCTCCAGTGATTTTTCCGAATCCTTCTCTGTAAGAGTCCCACTCCCTGAAGAAATTCACCGATCCATCCTCCCTACGCTGAATCACCTGACACATATAAAATAATAATAATAATATATAAATATACAATAAAAAAATGAAGATAAAACTGAAGTTTTAGCAGAAATAAGAAGCACTGACGTGACTGGTCATAATGTGCCTAAATATCAGCCCAAAATTACCCGTGAGAACGCTATGTTATAAATGTTTCTAATGTTTCTTAAATTAAGAAGAGTATATAGCACCTTTGCTTACGTCTATGGCTACTTATAAGCTATTTTTCACTGAGAAGTACACTCAAATTGTAATTGCACGACTCCACTAGTTCCAGAACAGGTGCCTTAAACAATGAGCTTTTAAAAAAGCTGATATACTCTGTGATGTTGAGGCTCTACTTTAAAGTAATCCCTTAATAAGAGTGAAATATTTATTCATAGTCCATCATGTTATAGCAGAGAGAAATATGAACAAACATCTTAATAAAACAGCTCACAGCTGACAAATATAATATCATTGATAAAAAATGCCCATTCATTAGCATTGGTTAATGCATTAGCTAACATGATCATCTACTCAGAGCAACTCCAAAAGTTCTTAGTTCCTTTCAATATATACACATCCACATAACAGAACAGAGTTTTGAGAACTGGAGAATTGGGGAACTGGTGGTAGTGTGCATGGAAATCTTTTATATGTGATTTTTCTTTATTAAATTTAAAACTTACATTTACATTCACATTTATTCATTTAGCAGACGCTTTTATCCAAAGCAACTTATAAAGAGAGACAGCATTTAACATTCCTAACCCAACCCTAAACTCTGATTGGGTGACAGAAACTGGATAAATGATGTATTGATGTTGGGTAAAGCATTTTGCAAATGTGCCAGCGGGAACAAATGAATCCGAGTTCATACTCAACCAAAACATCAAGTGTCAAACCGATTTTAAATATAAGCCAATCCAAAGCAAGGTCTGCAGGTTATCAACGTAGACGTGTACAGAATAAAATGGCTCAAATAAGCCCATATAATTAGTCTGTCAAAATTCTGACACTTCTGAAAGTGAGGTGCTAAATGTTTGTGTGTGGGTGAGAGATTGTATGTGTTTTCTGTGGCGTAGAAAGGCACTCAGTGCATTATCGTCAGATAAACAACACTCAAGGGTCTCATTCTGTTCTTCTGCATTATCTGTAATCCCTCTGGGTAAATGGCATGTTTTCAAATCTGATAATTGTTCTAATTTGGTTGATGCATTGAAGACAAAGTTTAAAGCCTATTACCAACCAAATTGCATCGTTCTCTGCCTTCTTGCCTTGTAACAACTTTAGAAACTAAACTCTCATTCTAACGTCTTTTGTGGAGTCTATCAGAGCAATTTTCATGTCATAAGGGTGTAAACTGTACATCAGTTTGCTTTAAACACATGCTGGTGCTTCATCCTGGTCGTTAGAGTATCTGGTGCAAATTATTCATAATCTATTGAAATAGGTAAAAGAAAGAAACAAGGTTTGTTCGGTACAGGGCAACAGCTGTCAATCATCTTTAAGGTTCTGCTCGTTTCTCTGTCACACTCACCCTGTAGCTGCCCTGGAGGCTCCTGGGAGATCAACCCTGCCTACACAGAACTGAGTCAGAAATTGCTGTCAAAGTTGAAATTATACATGCACGCACACACACACAATCATGCTTTGGTGATATCTTTTTTCCACAGATTTAAGGCAGGCAAGCGGTGAAGGTCAGAGGGGGTTTGACCATCACTGTCTTGCCGTACTGTTAGCAGAGACAGTGAAGGAGAGAGACAGACAGGGAGAATAAAGGTGACAACTGAAGTGGGCCAACCTCCTTCCCTCTGTTCCTGTCATTTAACAGATTTCAGGATCAAAACAATCTCTCTCCAAGTCGTGACAGGGCTTAGGAATTTATAGTAATACTATTTAGAAAGGCTAGGTGATATGACAGTTTATAAACAGATGTGCCTATCCTTGCTGCTGATTGGTCGAGAGATGTTGTTTATTCATGATAAAGCACAGCTGTGAACACTTTACTGAGTTTCTGTTTGTATCACCGCACAGCACCTGCAGCTGATTGTTACTTAAGTTGCCACATTTTGTTATTGTTTACACAGACTATATCTTACAACAGGATTACTTTGCAATAGTAGTATAAAGGTAAGAACGCTTAGAGATTATGCTATAATAGTTTCTTTGAGGTGTTGTATATTGCCGTGGTTTTAAAAATTGTGACACTAAGAAAAACATATTTTTACAATTTTTGTAAAGAACATGCATACGTAAAATGCATAACGTGCACTCCTATTATTTTGTGATATAGTCTATATACATATACATTATACACACACACAATAGGTAAGTAAATAAAAAAAATCTCAAACTATTTATTACAGGCTTTCTCACTTTCTTACTCACGCACCCACAACCTACAAGACAAGCTCAAACACTGTGTAAATGTGTGGGTTTGGTTTTTGCATTGTAAAACTTTTCCCAAACTGCTTGTTATATTGTAATCTCTCTACTCCTCAGAAGAAAAACACCAAAACACTACAAAGCTCTATGAGCTTATGCATATGTCTGATGCATCATTCATTTACACAATCAAAAGACTTCAGATCACGTCACCTCATCTAATATTAACCTGTTCACACCCCAGTGTTTACAGTAATTGATCCAGTGCGGTTCTTACAGTGCAGTGATCTGTGAATCTCGCCCTGTGGTCTTTATGTCACGGCCCTGCCATTTCACTGCAAATGACAAACTGCACCCAAAATGTCAGTCGCCGCAGACCGGACTAATTAAAGATTCTCTTTTAATTAAAGTCCCCAGCTGAGGATTACAGCAGCTAAGGGCACCACAGTGGTGTTTGCTGTCTCTGTTGTTCTGTAGTACAGAACCTTTATGAAATTGATATCCTATTATAGCATACGGTTCAGGAAGTGAGAAATGATTTGCTGTCATTTCAGGAGATCTCTGTTAGGTTTGCTTGGGACAGGGCAGTTCGTGAAATGCTGCCTGCCATTTAATGCGTCGCTTGCATTGCACCTTTTAATATCCTCAGTCAATGCGATTGAAATATTAAAGCATTAATAACGTTATGCATTATTAACGTTTTGAGTTTATTTCAATCATTAAATATTCAGAAGACTCAAGCCTCTGCAGTTAAAATTCTGCATTTGTGTAGGGTGAATTATTTTCTTTTTTCTTGTTTTCGTTAATAGCTGCATTCAGTGAAACTGCATTTTAGAGAATTTCTATGGCCTTACATTTAGCCTAAGGATTCGCCTTTAATAAAAGATGCTTCAAATATGGAATGTGCTCTGATTGGACCGTCGGCACGAGAGAGGAAATGAGGACTGTATATGTTCCTTGCTTTTAAAGTTATTATTATCATTAATCAGTCTTTACATTTATTGCAAGAATCCAGAAAGTTAAAAGTTTACAAAAGTTGAAGGTTTATAGTTAGATGTGTGATTTGTTTTGGTGTAAATCTTTTCCTTTTTTCATATTTGAAAGAAATACAATTTAAAACAAAACAAACATTTATACTTTATCATTTATACGTTACTTGGGCCTGATTGGAATGAAACCCTTGATTTAAACTAAAGCTTTTTTTAGTATTTATTGTGACTTAACTCCGGAATCAATAGTCTGGCCTCAACTTTAAGGCTTAAATGACCTGCGATGGAACAAATACTTTGTTGAAGTGCTTTAAAGAATTTCAGATCAGGTTAACTCAAGTCAATGGTGACTATACTAAAAATTTAAAAGGCTGTTTCAAAGTAACACGGTCTGTTTGCTTCCTGGGATTCTCCTTAAGGTCAATGTGGGCCAAAACAGCAAATATTAAAACAAAAATTAAAAAACTAAAAACTAAAATGATCAAAGAGTTATTTTTAAAAATAAAAGAGATTTTTTAAAAAGTATCAAAAGAGATTAATTATCATTAATTCTGGATAATATTGCTTTCTGCATGACTACAGTACGTGAGAACACAAGGCTGCACCAATCTTTTATCATTTATAATGATATATATAATGAAAACACACACACGCACACATAATCCATGAATTACATGCTTTGATTAATGCGGGCCACGAATGGTATTTGAAAAACAAAAGTGTTGATTTGAACTGCAAGTTCAAGAACAAATAGCCGATCAAAAGACTACACTTGGCATCCTTTTTTTGATGACTCTATGACGGCACAGCAAAATGATTTCTACAGATCATCAGTATACTATCAGAAAACATAGGATGAAGAAAATTCAGCTAACTGGCTTCTTTTCATAGAAGCTGTAGCCTTACAAAGCTTTACTTCAGAGTGCTAAAACCAGTGAGAGGAACCCTTGGGAGACAGATGAGGAACATGAGGCATCTCTATTGCTTTCATGAGTCCACTACAAGACAAACACTCACACACTAAACAAGGAGCATATTATTGGGATGATGTAATGGTTTGGAGCCTCAGGTCCTGAATGTCCACCAGCCTTTGAGAAATCAATGCGTCTGTCAATCTATCAATGAGACAGTCGATGCGCCTGTCTCAAAATGCCAAAAACAGCTTTGCAACAGTATGCATTCATTTGCCAAAATGGTCACCCGAGGGAATGATGTATTCGATTTCTTCACTAAAATGTAAACCTAAATGTATTTGGACATTTAAGTCTCACTTATAATTTATTTATTTCATTGCATTACATAATGAAATATCAAACCAAGCAAATGATGCCAGACCTTTTCTTCGAACTAATTTCATATTTTAAGCAATTTAAGCTATTTTTGCAAATAGGTTTTAACCAACTGCGATCAAGGTTGTGTGAGTTTCTTTATGATATTATTTCCAGCTTAAATTTACACACATGCCCTCACATATAGTATTAAACTCTAGTGTAGTTCATTCCATTAACTATTTACATAATCCACAATCAGAAAGTTTTAAAACTGTTTTATATATTGTCTATAACATTTAAAACCTAAAAAACTACATACTGTATAATGTTAAAATGTCAGTTGGATTGAAATTGTGCAATGCAATGACATTCATAAATTGTTAAATGCGGCTTAAGTATCCAAATCCTCTTTTGGGGTCATTGTATGTCATTCACACATACATACACACAATAAGCCTACAAATTTACTGTGTGGAAACCCAAACACACAGGTGTGACCCGTATGAGATGTGATCCGATAAGCTTAAACCAGCTTTTGGGTTTTCCACACCACATTGTGATTAGGAGATCAGTGTTTAATCTGTGATTGGCAGAGAGGCTGATTACATCACAAGGGCAGGAAGCATTGTCTAAAAGACACTCAAAACAGATGTCTGGATTAAACCAGGATAATCAAAAATAATGACTTATATACTAAAAAAGGAGAGAGAGAGACTGAAAAAGAGAATAAATGGAGCTGGCTGCGAGATACAGTTTAATGTTTCCCTGACACTATCACATTTGTATGGTAGTGTGAGAATAAAGCCAGCATGTGAGTGTATTTAGATTCAGTATGTTTATGAATCTGCACCTTAAATGGCACTGTTTCATTCTCGACTCGCTTACTCTTCTGTGCTTGTTTCCATTCACCTTGCTTCTTTAAATGCGTTCTTCTCCTTCACTAATGTTGTCTGTAAACCTATTTTTTCAGTTTATCACCCTTCCCCTCTCTGAGATTGGCTCACTTTTTCCTCTCTGTGGATAGGAAATTACTGGATTAGTATGGAGCGATCAATCACGGGAGAGGAGGAATCATGTTTGATGTATAATCTAAGACTATCATTGACTCATCTCAGAACAAGACAGAGAGTCTTAAAAAAGTGTGTAATGTTGAAGCCTGATTCTATATTTGCTCGATAATTTTCCTGGAGTGGAATTTTTATGTGTAAACACCCAAAAAGGAAAAAAATGGTTCTCTTAACAGCCTAGTTGAATATAACACACATACATACTTATCTACAACTAGAGGAGGTTATTTTTGAAAGGTCAGGTCTTTTTTCAGATAAAACTAATAGAATAAGTGAGTGGTCTGTCTCAGTACTGTACCGAATTCACCCAACTGGATATTCATTAAATTATCTGTGTTATCCAGTCAGCAGGGTTTGGAATGACATGAGAGCAAATTATGACAGAATTTTCATTTTGGGTGAACTAATCTTTTAATTTTCTTTATATGCCTCTATTTCATTAAACTATCTAAAACTCTAACCCCTCGTTTGCATGTCAAAATCTAATCGCAATAAATCCTGCATGACGGAACAAGTTATAAAAACAGAGGCTTGTTCTATCCAATCACAGCCGCCAACCTGTGTACCTGCATCTGCCCTGTGCAATTATCTAAAAACATGCATTTAGAAATATACGACTGGGTTATGAAAAATAGATAAGCAATAAGAAACAGTCGAACACTGAAAACCATTTTTCCAGACAGTATAAAACAACTCGCATTCCAAGTCCAGGTTTTTCCCCAAAGCGTGTCCACAAATTGAGTTTCAATCTGAAACTTTTACATTCCAGGTCTTAGCGCTTTTTTAATATTTCAGAGAGGAGTTGTGGGTACTTTTGATAAAAGCACCATTTGATAATGGCGGATCACGTAGCACTCTAATAGATCTGCTTACATAAATGATTTATAGAGTGCTCATTTTTAGTCTTCTCCTTTTAGCAGATAAAATAATAATAGTGGAATACATTATCCAGGGGCAGAGCGTGGGTCATGCATAGAATACGGAATATCGGCGAGCACAGGTGATAATGTGAGCGAACGAGTGCGGTTATGTGCATGCATGGACGTGTGTGAGCGAAAGACCTTGTGGAAAAGCAGGAAAGGGAGAGAGAGGTAATGTAATGCATGATCAAATCAGGGGAGAAGATATGAAACATCTTTCTTGACTGACACCTCCATTCTGTCTTGTCTTGGTTCATTCATCTGTCAAAGCTCTCGGTGTGTGTGTGTGTGTGTGTGTGAGAGTAAGTGTGTGTGTGTGAGACTGCGTAATGTTACGCTTGGTTTTACCAGTGCAGCAATAACATTGAGTTGTTAGAATTGTTACCATTCTCTCCCTCTGTCTCTCTCTTTCTTTAGCATTATTGCTGAAGAAAAGTGTCACTCCTATTTATAGGAGCTCAGGGTATCTGGCAGAAAAGAGTGCTCTCTCTTCTCCCTGTCATGCTCCTTGCCTAAATGAAAACAAGAGGATACAAAAAGACGAGGACAGACAATATAAGCTGTGATGGAACCAATGAATGAAAGCGTTGAGGTTTGAGAGGACTTTTTCTCATATTAAGACAAAGCTGTAGCTATAGCAGCAGCTCAGTCTGTAAACGGTACCATTTTCATTTCCATTCGTTATAGCTGTGACACAATCCACAGCTTCGTGTCAGGCCAGCATAAGAGTCTGCAAACACATGCAATCAATTAATACATGAAAAATGGATATGAGGGGTGGAACTCAAACTGTACAGGGAGTTTGAGGGTGATGTTGGAAATGGGTAGTTGCTGTGTACATTTAGTCTGTAATAAAAAGGAAAGTGTGTGTGTTTTAGAGTGTTTTGGTGTTTTAGCTTGAAATTCTCCTTTGACTAAGAGTCTATGGAGTCCCCTTGATCAGCGCAGTAAAAGGTTGTGGCCACCTGTCCAACATTTCATTCGCATTTTGGCTAATAATGTTTGAGCCAAATGGTCTAGTAACAAAATACCCTTTTCATCTGAATCCTTTGGCCGTGCCAGACCATGTTTAATTAGGAGTCACATGATCTTGATTCTTGAGACCCTGGAATCAAATGTTATTACAGGCTTTCTGATGTAAATCACCCTAAGAATTCTAGACTTTTTATTTCTAAAAAGAATTTCTAGTTCCACCGATTTTAGAACTGTTTCACACTCCGCATCTCCCTTGTTGTTCTTCATGTTGAAGATCAAATGCATCTTTGGCTCATTACATTTTCACATTTCATTAGTTTCCTTTCAATTTACACACATTATGACAGTAGGTGTCTTTTTTCCCAGATGTAACACATGAGCAACAAAAAGTGGGGCAGTTTTGAAGTACTAATAGCCTGCTAGACTGCACATAACAGACTTTTTTCAGCTCTTATTTTGTCCCTATGACCAACACTTTTCTCTCTCTATCTCTCAAAAGCTTTTATAAGGTCACACCAATTTTTACTCTCCTCAATACATGCTCATATATGCAGATGACTCAATGATTATATAATCAAGATTAGAATGATGTAATGGGTGAAGAAATCCTGCAGTCATGCAAGCCATTCAGTGGTCATTTACATATGGGTGAGTGTGATGAATGTGATGCTGTACATTGATAGATTAATATGCATACAGATGTTATTGATTCCTTGGGAGGCGTTCAGAAAAGACCAGTCTATGTAGTGAGCAAAATTCAGTTCTACATAGGGAGACTCAAGTGGATACACACTGAATTATCTGAGATATCAGCCAACTGAACCTTGTCATCATCATATCACCATCAAGACCTCAATCTCACTAAGTGCTATCATGATACTTTTCATCATTTTAAGCAGTCAAACATGACAGTATCTTTCAGCTTTAAAAGATTATCTCATTCTGGTAAGGCTTTCGATAAAGATAACAGTACATCTACATTTTATTACTGAACTAGTTGAGGATTATTGGCGTATGTTTGGTTGAAGAGATTAGATGCAAAAACGTATATGATATCTGAAGTACATTTGCGGCTCCAAAAACCCAGCAATGAGCTTGAAATGTGATGGATTATATGTTCTTTAGTGTGGTTTAAGACATCTGTGTGTGCCACTAAATGCGTTGTGCTTTGTTGAGTTGTGTGGGCATATGATTGTAAGTGCACATGAGGTAATGGGTTTGTATTTGTGCCTCAATGAGGGATCTGCACACAAAAATGGATTTTGCTGCTTGTTTGATTTGGTTCATTAAAATTAACTAATGATATACAATATACATGAAGAATGAACTTAATTTCATTGAATAAAAGGTTAAACAGAAGTTTAATTCATTTATTCATTTGCATTTGGCCCACATGAGAAATGTTTCAGCCATAACCAACCAATGTGAAGAAATCTATATACAGACAGACACAGACAATGGAAATTGATTAGAGCATTATTTTTAATTTAACATCATCCATTTATGTCATTTATTTAATTTAGTAGTCTATTATATTAAAATTATTTTTGTTGTTTTGGTTTTGTTGTTGTTTGCCAGAATAATGTAGACAGCCAATGCATAAAGGCAAAAAGTGTATTAAAACGTATATTATATTAGAGAGATGTAATGTATATTAGAGAGAGAGAGAGAGAGAGAGAGAATGAGAGAGAGTTACTTCAGTTAAAAGACTGAACGACACAGGTTTGAATCCGTTTCAGTCACAACATCATTATTAATTTAAGTCTGCACAACAAAACTTAAGCTAAAAGCATTATTTTCTGTGGAAAGAACTTAATTTAATTGTATTTCCGTTGAATGCTTTTTCAGTGGCACACACGATTGTGTGTGTAAGTGTGTGTGTGTGTGTGTGTGAGCTGTAGTGTGTTACTGTGACTCACCGTCCAGCCACCTCCGTCTGTGCTCATATCACAATACACCTGAAAGCCGGCGGGGTAATGAGTAGGAAAAATAGAGTAGATGCCATCTTCCCTCTGACCACTAGCATATATATCACTACAGTCACGTGGACGAGAGCCTAAGAGAGATAGAGATAGAAAGAGAGAGAGAGAGAGAGAGAGAGAGAGAGAAACAGAGAGAGAGAGAGAGAAAGAAAGAAAGAAAGAAAGAGGATTTAGGACAACCAGGGGGATGTGCGTTATTTATTTTTTTAGTGCAATGAAAAAAATATATTACTTCTAATATATACTTCTAATATACAAAATCTAGTGCATATCTAGTGCAAAATCTAGTGTACAACCATTGCCATTGACAATTTTATTCTACATATAACATGAACATGCTCTTACTATGTGAAAACTATAAAAACTGCATCTTGCAGAATGCAATCTTATCTCCCTCCTAGAAGACATCCTCAACAGCATAGCAAATAGCTAAACTAGGCCAAGGCTAATTTAATGGCCAAAGGAATAGTGCTAAAGGTTAGCCAATACGACTTCATGCCAGCTTTTCAAGGCAGCTGGTGCATCTCAGTTCGCTGGTCTCTGCTCCCAATAGGGCTATTCTTTTCTCTGATTATAGCAAACACTCTCCCCTTCACTGCCACACACTTGCATACAAGTGTCTGTTTCAAACTGGGGTTCATTACAAACCACACCTGTGGCTCCAGCAGACACATCAGGGTCTTAAAAGGAAAGTGCAGAAATGCTTTTAGACACATTAGGCATCCCGAGAGCGCAATTTAAGTGCAGACACTTTCCTCGCGTTCCCAGTCCCTCGTCTAATGAGAATTTAGATCAGCGGGAGAAAAGTAATAAGGCAATAGTTATATGCGCACTTTAAACACAGTTTTCCGTGAAATTGCCTGATATTCTCTGGATCAAGAGAGAGTCGGTGAGTCAACAGTGGGAGGATTAGCGCCTCTGCTCTGGGACTGGAAAGCTCATGACTTTAAGCTGGTGATGTTGGAGCGTGATTTCGAGAGGGCATGTTGTGTTGTTGAGATCGTGGGAGTTGATAATTGTCTAGTGGTGCAGGTAGGATGGACAAACTGATAAATCTGTATTAATAATCTCAGAGGCTGCCCAGATGGAAAATGGGTGAATAGAGGGGTGGAGGGATGGGGAACAGTTTGGATTAACAACATAAATTGCAAAAGCAGGCGAAAAATCAATCAATGCTGAACATTTAATTTCAAAACCCGGCATATTAATAGTGTGTTGATCCTCCTTTTCCTAAACAGCTTTTTCATTATTAGAAATGTTTTCCATTAGGTGTTAAAACACGGCTGCAGGCATTTGATCTAATTTAGATGCAAGAGCATCAGTGAGGTTTGATGCTGATGTTGGGCAATCAGAAGGGTCTGTGTTTTGCACAGGCCTGTCAAGTTCTCCTACAGCAGACTCAGCCAACCATATTACTGGTGGCACCCTATGATAATATCACATTGAAAGTCACTGAGCTCTTTAGTACAACAAATGCATTATTCCCACAAGGACATAAAAGAGAAATGGGTAGGCAGGCTAGATCTCACCGTTAGCACAGCCTTTAAGTCGAACTCCTCTGACTGGCGCCCTCTGCAGGTCAGCCTTCACCCTGGCCTTCAGACCACCTGTTTCTTTCTGCATTGCGTTCAGAGCATCGCTCACAGAGTTCACAATCTTCACCATGTTAATCTGGCTTTCAGACAGCAGCTGCAACACACAGATATAAAAGATTATTACAAGGACAGCATAGTTACAAACAGTTTAGGCAGCCAGCCATAATAAACGGTGAGGGACAGATTAAATATGAGCAGATAATCACATTGTTAAGATTAATTGACATTAGTCAAGTCAAAGTCAACTTTATTGTCAATTGTGCCACATGTTCAGCACATACAGAGAATTGAAATTGCTTTACTCTCAGACCCTAGGTCAAACCTACTGATTATAAGCCTGGCTCACTAACCAGTATGCAACTGCCTCCCTATACATAAAGTAAAAATGTATAAATGTAGTGCAAACAGGTAGAGCGCAAACAGTGCAGATGTGAAGTGAGTAGTGCAAAGAGAAATGACAAGTTTGTGTACACGTAACTTAAGAATTTTGGCAAAAGTAGTATAAATAGCTACTACCTTATTTGCCAAGTCTAAGTTGTATAAGACTGGCTATTGTATTACTTATTTGTACTTTAATGCTTACTTTGTGAAATACCTGTTTGGGGATTATAGTGGAATAGCAGTAATAGCAAAACTGGCACAATTAGAAAAATGTTTATTAAGGTGTAAATGTTTATTAAGGTCTCTTTAATACCGAAATAAAACTAAAGGTAAATGAAATTAGTCCTTTTTTTAGTCATCAAATTTTTCTAAATAAAGTGACATTGTCCATAAACAACATATATCAGCCTATGCAAACACTTTATATTCTCTTCTATATTAAGATTCAGTTCAGCATCCTGGACAGCGACACAATCAGTTACACTTCTGGAGCACAACAGAAAACATCTTTCATGCCAGCTGTGTGTTTTTTTTTTTAAGAAAACACTATAGTGTGCTGGGCATATATGAAACTTTTCATCACTGTAGTACTCTGTCAACTAATGAGTGGCCAATGAAAATCCTGTGTAGCCTATGGTAAGGTAACATCTGTCTGGAAGATAATTCCCAAAAGGCAATCTGTCAGTTGAAGTCAAATGCCTGCTGTGCATTAAAGCTGTAGAGGTCTTTGTGCTAGAATAATGGTGTGGTATTCTGCTGGAGGCAGTGAGCTGGACCTGTTATTGCTTGACTACCTAGAAATAAGACCCCTGTAAAAAGAAATACCCACACAAACACGCACATACCTATCTAATGTGTGTTTTTCCCCCCATAAAATTGAAAGATCTAAACCATTTAAGATAGAAAACCTTTGTGTTTCTGTGTGTGTGTGCTTGTGATGCACATTCAACGCAAGAAGAGTTTGATCTTTAAAGAACTCAAAGATATTTGAACAGGACAAAGCAGGATAAAACACACACACATGTACACATAACTGACAAGGGCAGGTTTAGCATGTCTGATCCTAAGTAAGACAAGCCAATTTTGAATGTTTACATGGGGGTTTGGTCTGTGCAGGTGCTCTGGCATGTTGAGCTGTTTGTTCATTAAAGACCTGGGTTCGAGTCTGGCCTGGATCATGTTCCTATTCTTACCTCTTTTCTGTGATTTCATAAAGGTTTTGTTTTGTCTCAATAAAAGAAAAATCTATGTAGGCAGTACTAAAGTCCAGTAATATTTAGATCAGTAATATATTTGTTTATTTCTTTATTTGCTTTTAATTGATTCTTCTATCATTGGTCCCTGACAAATCTTGAATGTTACATTCTTTGTACATTCTTAGATTCTTGTATACAGGTTAATTAGACACATACAGGATTTCTGGAGGTGAAATGTTTTCTCACAGGTCAAAAAAGCAGACAGGCCTTATACTAATGCATTCTGAGCCTTGACAGGTAAGAGCTCAGTGAACTCTAATGATCATGCTTGGTTTGACACATGCTTGGTTTGACACATACCCAAAATCACTCACACTCAAACACACACATGTAAGTGCAATGACAGCATCATGGCCACAGGAGGTAACCTTTAGCTTCAGGGCTTTTCCGGGTTTATATCATGGAAGTGACTGTAATGCTGAGAATGATTGATGCCGCAGAATTACTTTCTTTAACGGCTGGGCGTTAACGGAAATAGTTACTAAAACTGAAACGCTAAAATGAATTCAGACAAAGCTCAGGACTCTAATTTTTTGTCATTGTTCCTTATTTTTACAGATAAAACCATTTACTCTTGGAGGTCAGGGGGAAAGGGGGTTGTTTAGCCTGATGCTTTATTAAGTATATGTGTAAAATGCTTTCATGTGTAACCTGTAATCCTACCTCAGTGCTGGTTTCACCGCAAATTAGCAATTAAATTGGCAGTACAATTGGGTTTAATCTGAAACAGGGGAACAGCTTTTGTGTTCCATTTTACATATGAAGGGAGGCAATTACATGTATAACTGCCCTTAATTAATAAAGGTTAATAGGTTTAGGGAAGTTAAAACATTTTTACCTGGTGTCTAAATCTCGATTTTTTTTTTCTCCTCACAAACCTGTGCTGAGCGTTGCTTTGTTTGATTTTTTCCAGATTTCACAAGCCAGAATCCAACAATGCATTCAAACACTATCAAAGTATGTAATAGAAAAACCCTCAGATTCACACAAACACGCAGACACACCCGCAAACACACCTGTGCACGCGGGCACGGGTCACTGTGCTGTCTAAAAGTCATCAGAAAATGAAGGATTATTTTCCATTCAGGGGGGATTTTATAAACGCTTTTCTCTGTCGCACAGGTGTTTGGTGGCGATAAACAACTCCCTTACACTCCTTCCCGCCGTGTTTGTGCGTGCGCACGTCTCACACAAAGTGTGTGCGTTTGATAGATTCAGCATGTAGGGGCTTGTCAGTAACTCGCGGTTAGAGAGAGATGGTGTTAATCCTAAACCGTAAATCTGCGTAATTCCGATTAAAGTCAGGCTTTAACTTTGAGGTAATTCACTTAACACATGGAAACAGGCAGCATCTGTCATTTCCCATCTCTGAAACTGTAGTCCGTAGAGTGTGAAACGGCAGCAGGGCCGTTGGTATCAATATCTTCATATCACCCTTCTCTGTCCTCAGCTGGCGTCCACACAACCTGTGTGACTATAACACTAGAACTGTGGATAATGCAGATCAAGTACAATATATAATAGAATAGTAGTGTTAAACTCAACACATTCACAAAATGACCTGGAACAGCTTTTCCTGTCTATGAAAACTGTGCGGAACAGGTCAATTATTTGAAAATAATTTGTGAAACTGTGGCACTCGGACACACAGCAGACCTTAAAATCAAATAAAGGCATCTTTACACAGCCGAGTTAGGGCTGCTTTGAGACAGCTTTTGTGTAAAGACACAAATCCACATTTAAAGCCTAATATATCTTTATTTCTAATACAATATCATTTTTATACTTATATATTTTAATTTGGAATACCATGCTTCTATACTCTAACTGAAACTAAGTAACTAAAATGTCTATGCAGTGTCTGTTTGTATTCAACATGTACCTCTAAATGTCCCTTTCTGTGATAAGACAATTTAGATGCAGCTTTTGTGTCACTTTTGCAATTAATCTTGCAATTAATTAGAATCTCTTTAAATCATTTGCTTTTCTGACACCTCTGACATCTTTGTTATGTTACCTCTGGTCATAATGAGCGTTCTCTTATGTTGCTTTTCCACCAGTGGTTTTGGAGCAGCCCCAGGTTCGATTAACCATTAAGCAGATTTAGATTATTGTGAAGGCTGTCAAGTGTGCACCAAGACCCTCACTTGAGTCTGCTTAACAACAGGGTTCAAAGTGGCATGCAGTACAGTTTGTAGCTGATGTGAACACAATTTGCAAGCAAACTTCTGTTATATCTGCATAGTTTGCAAAAATATTTTGCCAGTGGTTTGGTTATGAAGCTACATAACAAAACCAAAAGTGAAATGAGTATTGCTTTTCATTCCTAACTTCCAGATTTCAAACTGCCTGATGATGGTGATAAACAGCTTCCAGTGGATCTCAGATTGATGACAGAGGCATTTTGCAAATGAGCTGCAGTTCAGATCAACTCGGTGTGAGAACAAACCAGCGGGGAACAATTGAAGTCAGATTCAGGGAATTGTACCACGGGTTACAGCAGCATTATTCAGCTTGAAACATATCATTTATTATGTCATAAAGATCCTGGCCATTACTCAGAAGGTTTCAGGTTTAACGAAGGCTGTTGAGCTGTGGGAATAAGTTTGGGTTTCACCTGCTTCTCAGCAAAGCTCTGCTTAACAGAAAAAGAAAAGCTTGGCAACAACAACTTGCTTTCAGATGTCTAATGGTGTTATTGTACCAGTGTTGCTACTTCAATTAGGCAGACAACATCATACTGCACTGTTATTGCGTGTATGAAATCATTTGTCATGACTTCCTTCTGTAGGAACTATTACTGTGTTCCAGACATTTTACTGGGTTCCAAAAACAAAAGGAAATTGGTGGTTGACATGAAATATGTTTGAAAAATTGGCAATGTGGAATGCTGCACTGCTATACTAAAACTATTTTAAACCCCTTTTTCATTCAAATTATTTAGCATGCAGCTTTTAAAAAATTCACAATGCAGGACCATTGAACTAGGCAGGTCATTCAAATGAGAGAAAATATACATCAAATGTGGTTAAGTAAAGTCAGTTTTAAACAAAAATATTAAAAAAAGATCCATGGGCATGTTATGTACCAATACCCAATACCAAAGTATAGGCCGGTACTATTAAAATGCCCCACTCATAACACTCTCTGACGCACATACACATGTTGTAGGTCTACTGTAAAAGAAATCTGTGGACTTGTTTTGCATTTACTGCAACAATTCTGACAGAAACTGCAGAATTCTGCATACTGAGTTTAAAGATGGTAAAATGTGTTAAACACAGCTGAAAGTCGCCTTATTTGTAGCATCATGAAATAAAGATATTTACTAAACAAATGGAGCAGGGAATGTGTGCAAACTTTGTGATGGATGAGCGTTTAAGTTCTGTGGAAATCTGTGGAGCATTTTGCAGGCACAGATTCTGTGTGGGCCTGATTATATGAAACTGAAAATACAGATGTTGTATGTGTGTGCGCATGTCATTACCTGTATAAGTCTGCTCTGTTCAGTCTGCAGTGTGTTCAAGTCCTGTCCCAAGTTGCTTTGTCCTCTTCTCAATGACTCATAGTCCATCTTCAGCTGTCCTGCATGGGCAGATAGCTTAGCAACTTCCTCTGCCAAGTTGACCAATAGCGCGCGGTCCTGACCTTTGACGGATTTTAGATCTGTATCGTGGTCGGTAAGCGAGTGCAACAAGGATGTCTGCACACCTTCCAGTCGAAGAAAGTTACTGTTATAATCAGGGCAGTTGGGGTCGATAAAGATATTGATGCGTGATCCATCGCCCCTCTCGACCGTCACCAACGCATTGGCTTCGTCCTGATTGGTGCTAATGTGGGGCGGTCCATCCGATATGGGCGGAGCCTGGTAGTGGTTCATGAGAAGAATGGTTCCCGTAACTGTAACTGCGAGGAGAACGGCGACGAAGAGCAAGATGGTACATAGCAGATAGCTACAACTCATCCTCTGCAGAGACAGACGGAGAAAAAAAAGAGAGAGACAGACTTACAGCTATCATAATATCATAATCATCATTACCATTTCTGCAGAACAGAAAGTGCTTTTTAAAGCCCTTTGGGAATGATATTGCAGTCTGACAGAACTGCAGGAAAGAAAGACAAAGAAAAATAGATGAAGCTGTTCTCCATTCACCATCCTCTCTGCTCTGCTCTCCTGTGAGCTTTTATCAACTGACTGTTTTAATAACAATAAGGAATAAGTACCAGAGGCCCAAACGGAACATGCACTCTTATTTTTTGCAATTCTTTTAAAATCTGCAGAATGGATTTTATTATTATTAATTGAGTAAATGGAGATGAAAACATAATACAATTTGGCAAAATATTTAAAATGTAACATGGTGGGAAATGAGTAAAACTTTGACATGCATTCAAATTCAGCGGAAAACTGCAAAAATTGTGCAGGCACAAATTCCACCTGGGTTTAGAAATACGCCTAAGAAAAAATAAGACATCTGACTTCATCAGAAGCACATATTACTCAAAAACAAGCACTGCAGCAAATCTCAGCTGCACTTAGAAGCAGTCAGAGTGTCTTGCTGTGTGTATGTGTGGTGTCAATGTACCTTATTCACTCCATTACCTGTTTCCCACAGTTAACAGACACAAAGCTCTCCATCTCTGATGCCTCCGTTAATAGGAGGAAATTAAACCACTTTGAGTTTACCGTCCAAACAAAGCGTGTGTGTCTGGGTACTGTTAAGCAAGGATGCACTGGCTATGTGGGTGTGCTTTCACTGTAAACTATGTAATTCCCTGAATAAGTGCCCACACATATGTTCTGTCTCAAGCCTTCGTGTTCATTAATATGCAAAACAGTCACGCTGGCATTGGCCTGAGCTGATGGGTGGTTAATGGCTTGCTTTATGATTTGGCTTTTACTATCATCTCCGGGAAAATAAAAAGATTTCCGGGAAGCACTTCAGTGAACAGTTTACTCAGAGATCTGCCTCTTTCCATTTTTATTGGTTGAGGAAACATGTTTAGGATCGTACTAGATACGATAAGCTTACTTATTTTAAATAGGATCATATAACATTTTGCGGTTTTTGCTTGTATGGCTCACTGGAGACATATTTCTAGCATTTTTTTTCTTTTAAACTGAAGCCAAGGCAAGCAGGTTTTTATTAAATATAGTGTATATAATTTTATTTGAGCTTCACACTAAAGTGATTATATGAAGAACCTATAATGTCAGCAGGAACGACAAGATAGCAAAACGTTTTAATATAGTTTTTTTTAGTTTTACCATAATAATTTACTGATGTACTGATGCTTTATATTTAATTGAACTAACTCAAGTATAAGTTACATTATTCAACAGTACTGGATTATGTGCAAACAAACAACATGTAATCTATTTGAAACAGATCCAGAAATGCCTCTTGGACTTCCCTCCTGAGCAGCTGTTTCATCTAGATGAAAAACTGACAAAAAAGATTTATATGCAAAACTTTCAAAAGGTTGATATTGATGGTGAGACTATATGAGCCATTTTCCCTGCAGATCAACTGCCTTTGTTATTGTTTTCTATTGCTGTTTTTTTACAGCTGAGACACAGATTTACAGCTATTTTTGCTTGTTGTATTCTGTTTTTGAGTAAATGTTGCAGGACATTCAGAACTCATTGTCAGTCTCATTCTTCGTCCCCTTACAACACACACACATGTGCTTATTTATCTAAATGGAGACATTCCAAAGACTTCTATTGTTTTTATACACAGCTAGTAAGCAATATAACCTAATCCTACCCTACACACAGTTGGTTTACTATACTTTTATAGTGTTTTTACAAATGAGGATGTCCCTATAAGGAGGTTTTGCTCATATCAAGTCAGTTTTGCTGACTTTTGGGTACAACTGTGTTCCCAATATATGGTTAAGTAAACCCTAAAACACACACACACACACACACACACACACACACGAATTCACATACTTGTGAATGTTATTCTAAACAAGCTACACTGAGCATTCTATATGTGAGAGAATCTGTATTCTCCCACACATTTATGAATTCAGTTGAATTTTAATTTTACCGCCCAGATGGATGAAGGGTGTTTCTGCAAAAAATAAACATTTTGCATAAAATATTCAGAATGCAACCACAGTTCAGTGCATTCGGGAAAGATGAATCCATAAGAGGGTGGATGCACATAAGGGAATTTGATGACATGCAGAATATAACTTGTATGTGCATGTGTGTCTGATATTGACTGACTGCTTATGAGTGCAATCACAAACAAACTAATCAAGAAAAACACACACACACACACACACACACACACACACACATATACACATGAAAGTCCTGACTTTGATTACAGGGTTTACATGTCAAATGCTACGTTTAATATATTATAATTTAATTTAGCCCATCTGTTTATAACAGGGCACAATCTATCCTCCATTTCATATTTATCGAAAAGATCAAAACACTTAGCAAAGATCACACACATCACATGTTTGGAGAGGCTGGTTATAATGCACCTGTAGTTCCAGGAACTGTTATAATATACAGAGCTTTGACTTTAATTAGGTGGGAAACTGAAGCCCTTACCTTGGGCGGTGTTTGTCTGACTGTATCTGAGTCTGACCAGCGATGTTTGAGTTGAGACGAGTTGGGCACACACTCACAGAATGTCTGCATCAAACAAAACAAACAAATCTAAATAAAGTCTTGTTCTGTTTGCCATCGACACCTTTATTTGCATTTTAAATATACTCTGTTCACAAGAGCCAAAGGCCTGAGTTTGCATGTAAACTAAGTTGGCATGAAACTGATCTCTTTGCTGTAATACTATTCTTTGCTTAGTGATATAACTTCTCTTATCTTGCAAATATACAAATACACAGACCACATACAGCACTACAAATCTCATCTAAATTTCTGTTTTATGTCCCAGACAATATTGCATTAGCATTTCACTATAATGGTCAGAGAATAAGATCAAAGTAACATAAGGCCTCTCAGTGCTCTCTGTAATGCTGCTTTCAAATGCTGTATAAATGATCCGGTTAACCAGTTCATATGAATTCAGTGCTTTCATAGGCTAATGTCAAGACAAGAAATTTACTGTTTAGAATACTGGACTTACTTTAAAAACAAAAACACAACTGTGTTATTTCAGGTAAAACATTGCTGCCTCTATGAAACTTCCCCTCCATCTTCCTATGAAGATCCAGTGAAATTATCCCTCTTTATTTCTGAGAATCTGAAAATTTGTCTAGACTTCACTGTATGGAATAGGTGTTATACTTTTGTGTCATTTAACCACATAAGGCTTGACAAAAGCCGGCCTCTAATATGGCCATGTTCCACAAAAGAGGGATAAAGCAAGGAGGTGTGTGTGTCTTATGAAAGAGAAAGAGAGAGAAATACTTCCATGTCTGCATTTAAGGTGTATAAAAGCTGACTACTCGTTAAGCTAATTTAGAGGTAGAAGCTTTACACGCATTCTGTCCCCGGCTTAAGAGACACCATAAGTATAGAATTACACAAGCCAGCTGGGAGAGCAGAGAGAGAGAGAGACAGAGAGAGAGTCACAGAATACAGAGCATGCTGGTGGGCAACAGAGATACTGGTGAGATAAAGATGGGAATGGAACTGATCACTGGTCACTGGCCTTTATTGACTTCAGAGAATTCTGACAGCCAAAACTTGCAATAAGATATCAGCAATAGAAAAATAACATAGAAAGAAACTATGAGGTGTTGTGAGCTTGCAGCACCTGGTGAAAGATACAAATCACTGGCATCTAACCATAATTTTACAGGCCTTTGGCACATAGCAGATTTTGGTTGGAGGTACTTTGTGCAATAAAATAAAAGATCCGAGCATAATTTTGTGAGGACTGTCTAGAAACTCCATCTGTTGGCCAAGCTGCAGTTTTAATCTGGTGAAAGCAGAATAGCCAAAACCTTATTTTTATGTTTCTTAACACCACATTAATAAGTAAATGGTGTTATAAAAATATATGAAAACATTAAAAGTAACTGATAAGACATTAGCACCCCACAAACTAAAACATTAAAGGTTTACACAGCCATACCTGAACCCCAGAAACTAGCTTTGTGTTTTTCACTGTGCTACCAGTAACAGCCTGGTTACAGTAGCAGCTATTGACTGGCTTTTAAAATGATTCATATTGTTTATTATGCAGACTTACATTGAATTTAATTTGGTAAGCCAAATCTAATTTTACCTTAGTGGTATAAACAGATATTTATTTTCAACCTGAATATCTGATTGCCATTGTCTTACAGTACAATATAATACAATAGCCTTATAGATCACTGGGAAACATCTTCTCTGGCATTTGTCTGAATGGATCTGAGCAGTTGGCCCTCAAGTTCTTAAAATAATAGCACTTCCAATGGAGGTCC
>JAZGTK010004168.1:8122-25231 GCA_036877625.1 Ambastaia sidthimunki | reverse complement strand
GGGGGCATAGAACATACATGCATAGATGTGCTCTGTATGTTGGGGTGGTCATACTGCTGTAGATATGCAGAAACCGTGAATGCAAATGTAACTCGGCCCCCCACATCCCCGCACCTGTACCTTCCAATTACCTCCCAAGAATTGCATTAAGCCTCTGGATCCAAGACTCACTGGAATAACAGAATAACAGATGAGATGGCAAAATTACTAATGCGCACGGCAGGAAATTGGAAAATGGGAAATCTGTCTGGTGAAAGTATTCAATTACTGCGCTCCTTTTCCACGCATTCGGCCACATTTCTGAAACATGGTAATTTCCGCTTTTCTCGACGCCTCTTGTGCTGAGAACAGAGCTACACCAATCACAGATTATTATTACACAGATATGAATACGACGCACTCAAGTTCACTGCTTCGCTCTTAGAGGTTCTCCTCCTCTTTCCCGGCTCTGCTGTTATGCTTTAAAATGACGATGAGTTTAAGATAAAGGAGGAAGGAATTTGGCAGAGAAAACGGGGCTGCATCAGGCTTGTTCACACCTTTAAAGTTGCATAAGAAATCTTTAATCTAATCGCGTATTTAGGCTCAGGACTGACGCGCATAAACAGACGCCCTCCGTTTCGTCTTCCAAGCCAGTTTTGCTGTTCCTGATCCTCTGTTCCTCTCTCTTCGGCTGGGAGATGCTATGTGTCTAATTCTGCGTTGTTATTGATGCTGGCTGTTCCCCTCGATAAGAGCAGGCGGAAAAATCAATCACTCCCATTAGACGCTGAGAGAGTGACAAGAGGGCAAACCCTGGCAAGGGCCCCCACACACCCCCTCATTGCATCTGCCTCCCTGTGCCTCTCTTTGCTCTTTTACTGTATGTTACATTTACGTTTTCTTACATATCTGTCAGCCTACCTCTCTCATTTGTTTGCACTTTTAATATAAAGAGCTCAAATATCTGCGCCATGCTCGTCTGTGTATTAATGTGTTTGTGTGTCGGTTTATAATTTTAAAAATGTAACGCAATAATATTTATATTGTAAATATATCGTGTTTAGTTCTGTACATGTATGTCTTGTCTCATAAGGAGTGCTTTAAATCTATATGTTTTCGTAAAGACTGATGTCATGACATCACAATATATCATAGGAGACAAACTCTTCTGATGGAATTTCTACACAATTTGCTTATTTAGGCCAAAGGTTAATAAATGCTAAAGTTCTCCATTTACCCAAAACTCTGGCTTCTGTTGGTAATAGAGGGCCATGATCTGTGGCATTATAATGGGAATTATCACCACCACAGTTGTATAGTATAGAACAGTTTAGCTGATCATTGTTAGTGGACTTACCTGTTTATTATTTAAAAGTACATTATCAATAAGCCCTTGACAAAACAAAGACAACAAGATCTATGATGTTATCATTCTGATCATACAAATAATAGTATTCCTACGTTTGTTCTGTTATAACTGTTGTCCAATAAAACGCATTCTGAATATAAGATTTAACAAAAGCGTAAAACAATTGATTTCAAAACTCAAGAAGTTTGTTTTGCACAGCTTTTACTGCCTGAAGTCCAGCCAGCAGAATTTCTCCACAGAGGAAGTAACGACGTTCTAAACGTTCTAAGAAACAGGCGAACTGATCCGTAAAGACACACCTGAAGTCAATAATGAGCGAGAGAAACGGGACAAAAGAATAAAAGAACGAAACTGTGATTCATCAAAACAATTTTAGCAAATAAATAACGGAGCAATCTTCGAGCTAATGGAGTCCTTTCACAGCCGAATAACTCAGCACAAACACTCCATTAACTAAACTCAATACCAAGATCATTATTATCTGATAGACGTACAAAAGAAGCGCCCTATAGTCAAGCCTTTCAGTCCACATGCCGATTAATTACTTTAATTCACTCTAATGGTAAATAACAATATATGTGAAAGTATGTCCTGGAGAGACGGACGCTCAACAAAGGAACATCTCTGATTTGTCTCCACGGTCATCTCTGCTCAGATTGATCTGCATTCACTTGCTGTAAGTTAAATTATTTTTCTATTAGTCCCAGCCTGCTTTTAAAACCATATTCTGTATATGCTACTGTCTTCAGTGCTTTCTGTCTTCTAAAAAACAAAGACACAAAAGTGTGTCCCAATTATTTGCAGGCCCACTAAGTTTGTGTTTGTGGCTCTGGATAGTGACCATTTGTTTTTTACCTACATTCTTCAGGACAGGATCAGTGTGAGTTTAACTTGTGGATCAGCACCTGAGTGGTTTAGCCCGACTCATGATTCAATTCCTGTCCTCATCATTCCCGCACTCTCCCTGATCCCAGTTCTGGATAACAGTGGAAGGAGTTTAAATTCTGGCAGCAGTTTCTTTTCCTTATTCTCGTTCCATCTTTTTTCTTTACTGGTTCTTGATCCTCAGCTCGGGGGTAAACCCTGCTTGGTTCTCATGATCTTCTTCTGTTTTGCACATGAAATCCCGTTCCTTGCAGTCAGTTCTTAAGGGTAAATGTATTCTAACAAGCACCATTCTTAATGTATGGCTTGCTAGCTACATTAGGATAAATCACACATTCATCCTAATCGCAGGGACATTTGAATGTATTATAAATGCTGTTTATTTATTGTTTATATGTATGTAGCCTACAAATTATTATTATTTATGCATTTACTATATATATATATATAGTTTTCGTACAAGTAAAATGTAATTCAACTATCAAAATAATAAAAAAGGATTTGTGAACTCAGTCACACCGTCCAGTGTCGAGCGCCAGAGCAAGTTATTTAGCAAAAGAACAATACTGCCATCTATTGGAAAACATTTGGAACAGGTTTTACTGGTTTGTAATTTGTAAATAAACCATTAAAAGCATTTTGCAATATGGTAGAATATATTTTGGTTACGTTTTTATTCTGTCTTTTAATTTTGTTCTTGTGTTGAAAAGATTTAGCCATTGTAGAAAAATACAAGATGTAAAAATACAATATATGGGCATCGATCGTTATATACTATTTATATATACCAGTATGTACTTTTTATATAATATAGTATAAATAAATATAATGAGTAAAAATATTAAATACTGCAGTGCAATGACGCACTCACGTTTTTTTTTTGCCTCTTTTGATACAACAAACCAAGCCAAGTATAATAGAAATGATTATAGCAGAAAATGCAAATCAATTAAACGAATTGTAAAAACATTCTTTCCATGAACTGAATGTTTATAAAGTGGATAAAATAATGGGATTAAATAAGTGACGTCACTATGGCATTTGTGTTCCTGGACAAAATTAAAGGGCTGTTACAAAAATAGTCATAAACACGTAACGGGCATTTATTCTCTTGTCTTGTATAGGTAACTATACCTAGTTTATTGTGCAATCGCACAACTACACAATAAAAAATAGATTAAGCAAAAAATACAGTTCTATTATCAACATACATAATGAAAAGTCCTTAAAATAACCTGCAATCTTGAAATAAACAGAGATGGCGGTAGAGAGGCGAAAGTTACGGACTGGAGCTATGAATAATCAGTTTCAATCAGCTTTAGCATCAAAATCTGTTATTTTGGCAATCACAATTGGCATTTTATCTGTTTTTGTGAAATATCTCATATATTCCGACCCAAAACACCATAAGAAACCATAAACTAAATATATGTCTCTGAGACAGTTGCTCTGCGCCAGACTGTCTGCGCACCGCAGGTTATCTCGGGACACCGAGCAATGGGACCGATTATATAAAAACAGTTTCAGTGCATCCTCAACATAAATGTATTCTTAGTGGATAACTGATGAAATCCAAGCAAAAAAACAACCTCACATTCACTTTGAAACCTTGCCGGTGATCTCGTCACCTTAAATCCAACACAACTCTGCCTTTGTCATTTGTAGCAATGTGGGCACATTTCCAATCCTACTACGGCGAGGGTTTGGTTTGGTCAACCGCAGAAACAAGGCATTTGTCTCGCTTACGAAACACTATTAGCCTGATCTAGTTAATATACACGAGCAATGCTTTGTCATTGAAAACATACAACGCAAATTGACGCTATTATTGTCGTAGATTAACTTAACTGCGCTGCGTCAAGTGTAGTTGGAGTAACTGTCCGCTAGGGGTCGCTGTGAGATCCAGACGGAGGCGGGCGGTACTGTCACTGCGTGACCCCGGCGGAGAGGAGGAGGAGGAGGTGGGTCTTACGCGGAAAACAAGCAGAAAATCTGGCAGAGAGGCGACAGCGAGCAAGCGTCCAGCAATAGAGACATACGAGTAAAGGGTAAAAGGGGTGAATTGTGCAAATACAGGAGCATGTTGATATGGAAAGACGCCGATATGCCCGACGTCTCTGTTAGTAATCTTTTCAAATTGACGCAAAAGGGGAGGACGCAACGCGCGAGCGGAAACAAAGACGCTTTGGTCTGAACAAAATACACCTTTAAGCAAAGGGGGATATTTGGTGAGCAACCATGTCAGTTTTCAAATGTTTCGTTTCAAAAAGTAAACGCAGATCACACGCAGAGTGACGCTGTTCTTGTCCTGTTCTGTATTGACTGGTGTGGTTCACTTCTGTAATATTGTTGCAAATGTTGATTGCAATGCAGTTTGGGGTCGAAATGTCACTTGCGTTGTTAATCTCACCGGTGTGTCATCATTGCTTCCATAAACTGCCCCATCTGCTTATTATATCTGTTGGGTTTCTGTTTCCCAACATTGTTGCACAGTGCAAGACACCGATCATGCACATGGTCAGGCATGTCGTAGCTTGCACACTCATAGCGGCCGATGTGTGTGCTAGCTAGTTAACTATAACGTTGAGTATAGTTCGTGCTAAAAGGTTTATGGTTTACATTTAGTTGACATTGAGTAAAAAAGAATCTGCAGTGATTAATTTAGGTACGTGCAACCCTCTCCATGTATTTATTCACTTTGGAAGTTTGTTTTTTGTCAACACATTCAAAGCCTCCAGTTCATGCACGCAGTTTATATTTTATAATATTGCCAGTTCATTTATTGACCTGTTTTTATGACTGTTAAACAAACAGCTGCCTTCTGCACAAGTGCATATAAGAGTTTTGCCTGTGTTCAATAAAAGCTGCCCAGGAGAATTTTTATGTTTTAATAGTAAAGCTGCTCTGATCACAGTGACACTATTAGGATCCTAAAACTGTTGCTGTAAGTTTAGGGCTCAGTTGCTCTTTGCTTTTGGTTTGTTTTCATTTTTTGCCAATAATAGCGGTTTCTCTTGAAGCTGCAGGAATAGTTTCTTTTTTAACCCTGAAGTATGTGATCTGAAGAAGGCTGGAATGAGATAAAGGTCTTGGCAACTGTGTTTATCATTAGTTATCACTGGATAAACTTATAAAGTGTTATACTTTGATAAAATTGTGGAATTGAATTTGCAAGCTGTCTGTGTGGAAAACATTGTAGTGTTTCCATAAAGAATGTCACTTTTGTAGTATTTCCTTTAATTCAAAGTTGGCTGAGCAGGTGCCACTGTGACTGATTTGTGGCCCCTCGGGACCCTCACATGGCACCTGAACGTAAAGTTCCTTAAAGCTGAAGTATTTCCTTCCTTTTTTGCCAGTTTAACATGCAGCGATAACTTAAAACATTACTATGTTAGTTTTAGCTTCTCAACCATCCCAATACAGCAACATTGGCTCAGCCAACTGCATGTTTTAAGGGCCAGTGGAACTTTTAGTGGCCAATCACTTTTTGAACACCTTTTAAAGTGTTGTCAACATAACAAAAATTCACTTTTTCTGTCTCTCTGGCATTGACGTCGTGTTGCTGGAGTGGCGTGCGGGAGCAAAGTTAACCCAGAGCGTCACGTAGAGCTTACAGATGCCTCACTGTTTAGCATCCCGCTGTAGCACAGTGTGTGTACGCTTGTGTTTGACAACGAAAAAGAGAAACGAAGAGAGGAACGAAGAACTAGAAGACAGACAGTCACTTTGATGTTCCATTTCAGTGAGGAGTGTGTGCGTATTCGGAGGAGACAGATTAGACGCATTGTGTTTGCACCGTATGCATGCGTGAGATAGAGTGGCGGATGAAACGTGAGGACGCGGTTGATGGAGCTTCCCGTGGAGAATAAGATTGTGTGTCTGTTTGTGTGTGAGATTCTGTGGGATGAAGAGAGAAATCGTGCTTCATTTCTTATAGTGCCAACAAAGTTCATTCTGTCTGGCTCCACCTAATACA
Source organism: Ambastaia sidthimunki (assembly GCA_036877625.1). Taxonomy (NCBI): domain Eukaryota; kingdom Metazoa; phylum Chordata; class Actinopteri; order Cypriniformes; family Botiidae; genus Ambastaia; species Ambastaia sidthimunki. The sequence goes on along the minus strand of JAZGTK010004168.1, from coordinate 19,019 downwards.
TGCTAGAGGAACACACACACACACACATTATTTTGTTAACAAATCTGTACACATTGGTACAATGTATACAGAGTGAGTTCAGATTCATATGTGACTTCTGCTCTGCTTTGACAAAGTGCTCACATTTGACGTTTCCCGTTCTTCATAGTTCTCTGGCCTGTGCGCTATACAAGTACTACAAATTCGCTTTGATTTGATGTTATATTAGGAGCTGGAGGAGTTCAGAGAAACGTGCTTGACATCAGCCTGTTCTCTGCCCAGGATTCAGCTTTCCAGACACGATCCACTTTCTCTGTTAATGTAGACTGTCGCTCAACCGCTAATTAAAGTGGTAGCACTTGTTTAACTTGTGTTTAAGTGTGTAAACACATTCACGTGTGAGGAAAAGAACAGATGTGTGTGCTCTCGTTTTTATGTGCCCTATTTTCACTTGGATCGTGTGGATTTTTAAATCATTTCGCTGAATTGTTTTGCAGGTCCCTCAGTATGAGTCGAGATGGATGGAGAAAGAAAGCCAGTGAAGATGATGGATGGGGAGGAATGGTAAGAGCGTCTTTATTACTTTCACGCAGGATCCGAAATTATGACTCGACAAGCATCAAATGTGAATAAAAATCACATTTTCTTTGGTGAGGAAATAAGTGTTACTTGCCAGTTGGTCAGTAGCTTTATCAGTAGCTGCAATGTATGTGGTTTAAGAAACGTTAAAAACACAGAAACGTTAGATCAGATCCTTACAATGTAATTTTAAATTTAAAAAATGAGCTAAAAACAAAACCTTCCTGTTTTGTAACAACATTTCTGAAGTTTTTCTAGGACACCGACAGGTTTTTTAATTTTCCAGAATTGCATGCGCCAACACATGCAATATTACTTGCATTAGATTACCAACATGAAAATATCGATGTCGGAATGCGTCACGGTGATGAACTGTCACAATTATTTTGACTAGAGCAGCGGAACTGAAAGACTGACTCATCTTTTAAATGATGCTGTGATCACATGGGCCAATAAGAAATATTTACATATTTGTAATTAACATGTATATTGCCAGATGTGGCCCAAAAGTTACCGTGTTGTCATATGTAAAGCACAGTGTTAAGGTTATTGTATCGGTCGACATTTTTACCCATAATTGTGGACTCCCTCTACCAGGCAAGCGTTCAGGTGTGCATGCTGGTGTGTGTTACTACAGAAGTCTAGACAGGTTTCATTTGTATTACACCAGTGAGTAATCTCAATTTTCCTCACTGGTGGCCCATGCTGCTGTTCTGCTGACATACTGTGAGTGTCGTAAACCTGGCAAGAGTTTTGATAGGCTTCAGTGTCTTCATGTTCCTCAGGCATTAGCAGAACTGAAACTAGCATCAACAACTCTAACAGGTTCTACATTAAATGATTACGTGACATTATTTTCTCATAAGGTGGCATTTTGCCACCGAATTTGTGACTGAAAAGGCTGGAGTTTATAGATTCTGTATTGTGATTAAGCTCTTTGCATGTTTAAATTATAATAACGAGTCCCACATTCTATATGGGCTTGTGAATGTACAGTACATCAGTCTTTTTGTGTGCAGGATTTGTGAAGTTAAATTACACACAAAAAGGTCTTTGTGTCTTTGTCTGTGTCGGGTCTTTTGTGTTGGCAAATCTGGAGCTATATTAATTAAGTTCAGAAATGTACTCTCAGTACAGGTGAAGTGARTGAGTATCGTGGAGCATTCGTGCGCGCGTCTGTTTATTGGTTCAGGCTCGACTCCTGAATCCCAGCGTTCAATCCGTTGCCATGGAGACAGAGAGTCGCCGTGCCAGCAGGGCAGACTTGCACCTCCAGTCTCATTGAATGTCTGAGGCGTAATCAAACGCTTGTCAGCCAGACGCTGCACGTTTTTCTTTGTGTACATGCATCGTCTCATTTTTTGATTCACTTTATATTTGCTGGATTAAGTGTGAGCGGTCAGTCCATGCTGGCTTTGTTTCCAGGTTCGATCTGTTTTTGATCATACGTTCTTTGTTTTAATGTGAATCTGCGTTTCATCTAATTCTTATTGAATTTGTTTAGGGTGGTTACATGGCTGCGAAAGTATCAAAGCTTGAGGATCAGTTTCAGAAAGACGCCCCGAGAGAGAAGCAGAAAGACGTGTCTTCCTGTATCTTCAGCGGCGTGGCCATCTACGTCAACGGCTACACAGGTCAGACATCATATCCTCTTCATCACACCGCATGTGCTGCGCTTACGAGTGTGAACACAAACTTTCTTCTCATAATGAGATTTGTAGTAGTGCTGATGTGCAGCAGGGTTCACAGTTTGAAACCAGATTGAAATGTGAGACACAAAGTGCAATTTACACCTGGAAATAAACACCAAGTTTTAGGATTTCAAAAAATGTAAGCAAATTTAAACAAAACATGGTGTGCAGTAATTGAGAAATATTGAAGTTTCTGATTTACTAATCAAATAAGCAATGGTTTGTGAAATTGAGTATTAACTGTTTTGTACATAATGTCAGATTGTCTTTATTGAATTTTAACCCCATTAAATATATGCAGCCAACACCATATTTTATCGTCGTGGATTAATGGAACATTTTTAAGGCTTTGTTTGGCAACTGCAGACATTTAATTCTAGTAAATTGTAGTAATTATTGGAGAAGGTGAAGTGATATTGGTTTGGGAAGCGTTCCAGGTTGTGCTTGAACCCTTGTTGCTTATCCAAGCACCATGTCTAAGTGTGTCAGGAGCATTCACACTAACCACTGTACCAACAGCTGGTATGTATCTGATATGTACAGTATGTGTTCTCTGTGCGCAGACCCGAGCGCAGCTGAACTGCGCAGACTGATGATGCTGCACGGTGGCCAGTTCCATCTCTATTACTCTCGCTCCAAAACCACACACATCATCGCTACCAACCTGCCCAACAACAAAATACAGGAGCTCAGAGGAGAGAAAGTAGTGCGACCAGAGTGGATTACAGAGAGGTGTGTATTTGAGTGTGCCTGGGTGCAAATCCGTTTTAAGAGCAGTATTATTAAAATATTTGTACTGTTTTTTTTTTGTAGTATTAAGGCAGGACGGCAGCTTTCTTACATTCAATACCAGCTCTACGCAAAGCAGAAAGGCTTGAGTTTCACTGGAATTTGTGCGCGAGGTGTGCAGAATCCGGGGTCCAGCCATGACCCACCCAAACCCAGTCCAAGTGTCCTCCAATTAGAAAGCATCAAGGCTCAGCACAGCCACACCCAGATTCACCCTAAGGATGCCCTCAAATTCACTCGCATTAACCGTACAACTGACTCCACCGAGCAAACCAAGCTGGATGTCAAACTGTGAGTACGCTTTAAAAAGCTATCAGCAACCTTGGGCGCCATGTGCCACCGTTGACCAAGTGAATTGTTATGTTTACAAATTTAGTTGTTCATTTTAGAAATGTTAAAGTGGTATTTTATTATAAGCATTTTGAACCAAACAACTGGATCCCTCATTGTGGTTTACTGGAGAACTGATTGGTTTAGCCCAAAACATGACACACTAGTACACGGGCAAACAAATCTGCTCCTCACTATTTGGTGAATTTGTTTACAGACTCTTCGTGTTATGGTTAGCGCTAGTTCAGTTGGCTAACACCATCCCCATGACCCTCAGGGCACTGGAGCACTTTTTTGTCTGCTTTTCAGTTGCTTTTTGTAGTGTATTATTTCAATGTAGTGTATTATAAATATTATGGTGTATATTACATAAACAACATGTATCCACCCCATTTGTATGACGTGAAAAAATACAGATGTCGAAAATGTATAGTTTATACATTATGTGGTATCATTTAATAATTAGGATATATAAAGCTGGCCTAAAACAATGAAGGTGATTCTTTAGTATTGTACCTTCTTGACCTCTTATGTTTTTGTTTGGCAGAAATGGCTCATATAGCATTATCTTTGATGACGATGCAGGGAGCCATAAAACTAATGGGATTCACAATGAAGATGATGACGATGACGCCTGTGCCCTTTTTCCAAGAGACCCGAAAGACCCTTTGTTAAGCAATGGTTATGTACACCCTGTGAATGGTGCCTTAAAGCCTCAGGACTTAGCAGAACATCTTCCTCAGGTTGTTAACAAAGAGTCCAATCACTCTCACACCTCACAGGCAGGACACAGTAAAGGTGAGCAGCGGTCTGACTGCTCGTCTGCAGGTTCAGAAGCAGATTCCTATCAGAGACCCTCAACCTCCACAGCTGCTCCTACAAAGAAACCTGTTACTCACAATATGCAAAATGATCTCCAACCAAAACCATCATCCAATCCAGAAGCTCTCCCTGAGAAGAGGAATCTGCAGAATCAGACCAGCAAAGTACGACTAAATGGGAGCTACCATATGACTCCTAACTCTGCCCATGCTGACTCCAGTAAGCAGTCCGGAAGCAAGCAGACTATCCACGGAGCAGAAGCAGGAATTATATCGGAGTTCTTTTCTCACTCAAGGCTGCATCATATTTCTACATGGAGGAACGAGTTCTCAGAGTATGTGAATGCCCTGCAGAGCAAGCGTCGAGCAGCGGGGGCCGCCGTTTTCCCTGGGAAAGACAAACTAAAGAAGATCAAAGGTAATTGCCATATAACCCATAGTGGGTTCTGGGTAATGCTATTTTGACTGAACACAGCCTTTTGCAAATAATATCTCTCTTTGGCCCAGGTTCCTCAATGCCTGCTCCTCAAATGCATCAGTCCTGTATTCTACATGTGGACATGGACTGCTTCTTTGTGTCAGTTGGGTTGAGACACCGTCCAGATCTCAAAGGTACCTTTCGATCCCTGAACAAAACTCACTTACACAGTGGTTGTGGTTTGCTACAGTTTCTTGTGGCTTTTATCCAACAATTGTTTGATATTTGATATTTTTATTTATGGTCAATTTATTCTTTAGGGAAACCTGTTGCAGTTACAAGTAACCGCGGTCCAGGCCGTGTTGCACAGCGACCTGGAGCCGACCCTCAGTTTGAGTTTCAGTACTACCAGAATAAACAGAAAAACAGGACAGGTGAGCCTAGATCCCAGAAATGTTGGCTGAAATCCCAAATAAATTGCATTCACAAAGTGCAGTTTGAATTTAGTGACTACGTCTTTTGTGCACTTAGAGAAAACGGATGAAGATTTTGAGACGACCCCATCTCCACAGTCTGAAGAGACTCCCAGTAATGGAGTGAATCTGGACCAGACTGCCCTGTCTATGGCAGAGATTGCTTCCTGCAGCTATGAGGCCAGGTATTTACCCTAAACATTGCTGTCTACCTCATCTATTGAGGTTTTGTAAGCACATACTAGCTATAAGAGTAAATGTTTTGTACATTTCAGTCGGCTAATGTTTCTTCCGTTTACAGGCAAGCCGGTGTGCGAAACGGCATGTTTTTTGGCCAGGCTAAACAGCTCTGCCCTGATCTGGAGGCTGTGCCATATGACTTCCAGGCATATAAAGAGGTGGCACTGACCATGTATGAGACCCTGGCGAGGTACTGAGACTTTTCGTCTCTTTTTCGTCTTTCTGAGGTTTATCGTCTCTATTATTGTCTTATTTCCCAAACCCAGCAGACAAATTAAACACTTTTTTCATGGTTGCTTGTTTTGTAGCTACACTCATAACATTGAAGCGTTGAGTTGTGATGAGGCGCTGGTGGACGCCACGGCTCTTCTGAGTGAGCTGGGAGTCACCTGTGAGGATCTTGCTGAGGCCATCCGCACAGACATTAAGGAGAAGACTGGATGCTGTGCCTCAGTTGGAATGGGTGTGTGAGATCAGCTTTTATGAATGAACTTTAAATAATAGTCCAGGTTTTATACATCTACATGCGGGTGTTTGTGCTATAAGGTCCCAGTTAAAATCTCTTTGTAATTCACCATATCAGGTTCCAACATCCTCCTAGCTCGGATGGCAACACGGAAAGCCAAGCCGAATGGACAGTACTTCCTCAGGTCAGAGGAGGTGGATGATTTTATCAGGGGTCAACCTGTGTCCAGTTTGCCTGGTGAGAATAGTGCATCCTGCAGTCACCATATTTAGCGTGGCATTGACGTGTATATAAGTGGCGTGTCTATGCTTGGGTACAGGTGTGGGTCGCACAATGAGCTCCAAGCTGGCTTACCTAGGAGTGAGCACCTGTGGAGACCTGCAGCAGTTGTCCATGTCTCGCCTGCAGAGGGAGTTTGGGCCACGAACGGGTCAGACTCTCTTTCGCTTTTGCAGAGGGCTGGATGACAGGCCTGTGCGCAGTGAAAAGGAGAGGAAGTCTGTTTCTGCAGAGATGAACTACAACATTCGGTTCACAAAGGTTTTGAGATATACAAGTTACAGGGAGCATTTCAAATCTCCCTGTATTTGTCATCAGTCTAAATCTGACTTTTCCTATTAGCCTTCAATTTCTTCTAATGCTTTTAGGTCGAAGAGGCGGAGTCTTTCCTCACTAACCTATCCATGGAGGTGCAGAAGAGGTTGGAGGGAGCGGGGCTTAGAGGTCGTCGGGTTATTCTGAAGGTCATGATGCGGAAGGCAGGGGCTCCGATAGAGCCGGCCAAATATGGTGGTCATGGGGTCTGTGACAACCTTGCCAGGTGACAGATGTTAGAATAAACTGGGACTGGTAGACCTGTTAAATGTCCACCAAGTTTCATTGTTTCATTGGTATGTTTTTGAGAGTGTGCCATTATTGTCATAATTCTTTGTCTTTGCAGGTCTGTTTTACTAGCTCAGCCCACAGATAGTGGGCAGATGATTGCCAGAGAGGCCATTAAGCTTTTCCATGCCATGAAGTTGGACGTGAAGGACATGAGGGGGGTGGGCCTACAGGTCCAGCAGTTGGAGGGGTCACACACAGACCAATCAGGACAAGGGACCTCTGGGGGTCGCTCTATTAGAGACCTGCTGCTGGCCAGACAGCCTGTCCACAGACACAGTAATAACCCTCTAGCACAAGGTTAGAGGTGTGCGTTTGGAATACAGTGTGTGACCGTTCAGATCATACATTTTAAAAATGTTCTCATATCTTAAATGTACTTGTTTGCTTTTTATTTTAGATGGTTTATCCAGCACTTCATCTGCTAAAGCTTTTTCATCCAATCAGGAGAGAGATGTCCCCTCCCCACCACCACCTTCTAACATCTCAGATCCAATACCTGGGACGAGTAAAGGAGAACTTCCACACACCCCCAACCATGTCAGAACGTACTTAAACCTCAGCATCGAGGTGCCATCTCCCTCTCAGGTTAGAAGATCTAATTACTCGAGGTTCTTGCTTAACACTAAATACCTTTTTCGATCTACTGCAGCACAAAGTGTGTGAGTGAATAACTTTGCAGATATGTATAAGGAACATAAGCTCCTTTTTCATTACTTGTTTTAGGTGGATCGTTCTGTGTTAGACGCTTTACCTGCAGAACTAAGGAAACAGGTGGAGCAGTCCTGGAACCACAGAGAAGAACGGCCCAGCACCTCATCTCATCTCTCAACCCCACCTCGAACCACCTCCTCTCCACCTCCAAACCCCATGCGGGGTCATACTGCACCCTCCCCATGCACCCTCATACTGCAGCTCCCAAACCAGCCAGGACAACCATCTACGACTGGAATTGTACTGGAGCTCCCTGATTTTTCCCAGGTATGTTTTGTTCTCCACAATAGCCAAGCTGAACATAAAACCTGTTTCAGTTTTCCATCATTTTTGTCTGTACTATAAACAGGTTGACCCAGATGTGTTTGCAGCACTTCCCAGAGAGCTACAGGAGGAACTTTGCTCTGCTTATAGAAACAAAGGAAATGTTCAAGGTGGTGTTGGTCAGTAGAAATGATGGATCTCACACTACCACACTGCATGTCATGAAGGTAGAAAACAGTGTCTCCAACCCTTTTTCTCTCACCTTCTGTAGTGGAGCAGAAAAACCCATTTCCTCAACTTAAGCAGCCTGCAGTAGGAAAAGTCAAGCGCCGCTACAAGAAGCGAAATGCCAGTCCTGCCAAAAATGGTCCCAGTCCACTAAAAAAACTGTTACAAACAGGAAACAGTCCAGCCAAATCCAGCCCCTCCAAAACGTGTGTGCCAATCAAACATCAGGGCCTCAAAGTAAGCCTTCCCAAAAAATATTGTTTATAAATGTTTCATCCTGTTATCAAAACCTTAATTTTATTTGAAATGTTTCTACTTGGTAGACTGAAAATGTCCGGTGCCCATCCTCTCCAAGCACAGATGCCCCAGAGATGTCTAAATTTAATCCCCGCCCACTCCCGACCCTAGCTGGAGCTTATGAATTCAGTGACGTCAGAACTTTGATTCGTGAATGGGTCACCACCATCTCAGGTAGGGCAGAACAGGAAGGCTATGTACCACATTAGGCTTGAGAAGGAGCCTAAGTACACATTTACACCATGGCTGGTTTAACTGTGTGGTGGTAAATCTTTTCAGAACCAATGGAGGAGGATATTCTGCAGGTGGTGAAGTACTGCACAGAGCTTGTGGAAGATAAAGACCTGGAGAAACTCTACCTTGTCATCAAATACATGAAGAGGTATTGTTCAGACTTTTATAAATGTTTCTCCCAACTATCCCTGCAGACAAACTGTGGGTGTAGACATCCTTAAAATTAAATAGAGTATTAATTTTACCACTTTGTTATACTTAAACAAGTGGCACATCTTACCCCACTCTGAATCTTCACCTACATCATGAACCATAAGACAAGTTGAGAATTTCTTATGTGAAAGCATTTCTTTCTTTTATTATTTTGACTTTTTCAGACTAATGCAGCAGTCGACGGAGTCTGTGTGGAGCATGGCCTTTGACTTCATCCTTGACAACGTGCAGGTGGTGGTACAGCAAACCTATGGTAGCACTTTGAAGATCACGTAGGATGACTATCCTAACTTCAGTCACTGTGACATCAGCGCAATCCTGCCACCTTATCTTGACGTATAAAAGGGAGACCGAAACTGCTTGAACCTATCAATCGTTGTAGCATCGTTGCCTGTAAAATCACTAATTCAAGCCTCACAAAGAACATGGGAGACATCTGAGGACTAAATGATCAAACCAATGATGTGTCTGTATGATTGAAACAGATGAGCATTTCGACTTGATACAAAAGCAACTGAACACTGAATCTTTCTCTCATCATGATGTCAACATTCTAGGCTAATGTCTAGGGGGATGTTTTTTGAATGTTTTTAACGCACTGACTTTCCTATAACAGGATTTTGAAAGAGATTTTTCAAAGCAAGTGTATTTGCTTTCTGTTTGCAATTTGTTTTTTTGTCTTTTCCACATTTCTGCCTCTTGTACTCCAGAGCTTGTTTTATCTTGAAAATCTGGCCTCAGATATATTTAACAGACTTTGCAGCAAAGCAGAATGGAGGGGCATGTTATTTGCCATTTGTAGATCAGTTTAAAAAAATGAAAGTACAGTTAGAGAAAGCGTCATCTTTAAAGTCTTCTGTCAGATTTTAGCATGTGGATACTAACATATATGTGAAAGCTAACATTTGTTTTCTCAGATTTAAAAAAAAATTACTCCCTCCTATTGATTGTTTTCTTGATGTATGTTTGTTAGTATGAAAGAGCTGAAAGAAAGAATATTTATGAAGAAAGGAATAAAACATTGGCAAGGTTTGTTTTACTAAATAGGTTTTCAACTCTTGTCATGCCTCTGTTTTACCTTATACATATGCGAAGGTGCTAAAGGAAATTTAGACCATTGTGGATATAGATTAAGGTGGGCAATTTGGAAACGACCCTTTTGGATTTACATATAAACAAAATGTACTTCTCTGTTATTTTGAGTTTGTAGTCAAACATCTTTTATCTCAAATGTTATGATAATGCAGAGAGGAAGGACTGGAAATCCATATGTGGTCACAAATCTGTCATGACAGAATGACCTGTGCCTGAAGACCTGAAGCTGTGACATCATTTGTATGTTTTCTAAATTTTCAAATAAATTTGGATAAGTATTCTGTTGGCTCATGTGGTTTTTTATATATATTTCAGTTACAGAAACTTTATATAAGCAAGAAATCTAACACTTATCAAAGAAATTGATCAAAGGATAAGTCAAAAGATGACAGTTTGTATAGTATGCAATGCAACTGTATAGTAGGTGTACACGTTGTAATTATAGCCTGTAGTAACAAAATACTTTTATCATTAAATTATTGGTGGACAATTCTAATATTGTGAGATATAACCGTAAGATATGTTAGTTTTTCTACGTAAGACTCTTCCTGTAAAGCTAAATTAACTATAAAATGCTACTCATGGTACATTTTGGGTACGCCTGAAAGTAGCAAAACATTTTTGTCAAATAACAAACTGTATTTATGTGCATTTTGTGTCACCTTTGTACAGAACAGACGTTTATCACAAAAATGCAGTTTTTTTTTACCATTTTGTTTTCTGAAAATGGGTCAAAATGTGGGTTTGTCAGAATAACGATTGCATGACGTAATCAATATACGCCTGTTTGTGCAGCTACGTCATCGTGCCGCCTTCTCCAAATCTCAACTGTCGGTAGGTGCCATTCGCTAACCTACATTTTAACCAAAATCATTCGTTTTCAAACCGTATGTCACTTAAAATAAGTCGTAGTTTGGTGTCGCTTTGTTTAGAGTGTGTCGTTTCGCAGTTTACTAGAAGCTGCTGTAATTATCAGTCTTTGTTGGTGATCAAAACTGCCGTCGTCACGGTGTTCAGATGCTAGCGCTAGCATAATGTGACATAAACCTCCAAATCTAACTTGAAATATCAGGTTGCCCTTATTTTCTCGTCATTTAAAAGCAACATTTGTTGGTAAGACACTGACGTAGAAGCTAAAGAAAGTGAGTCCAGCTGACATGATTGTCTACACGCGATTTTTGTAC
>JAZGTK010004167.1:0-25234 GCA_036877625.1 Ambastaia sidthimunki | reverse complement strand
CACAACAACAAACAAGCAACAAAAACAACAAAACACACAGTGAATCTAGGCCCGGCTGGGGAATGTCACTGAGCTGACCCTCCTGCTTGTACAGGGAGCTGTTACAGCCGCTCTCTGACCCTCACAGACATGCAGCTGGGCCTGTTAACATGCTGAGTCAGAGGTTCAGACCTTAAGTCAGCCTTTGATCCCCAGAGAAGCTCCACTGCAGATGGGATCCAATATCCAGCTGCTTATACTTCTGCTCCTGAATCCATGCAATACTATTTACACAAACATTAGGGATGCACTGATTTGATAAGATCATTTGCAAAGATAATTATTCTTTTATTTTGGCCAATATACAAAACGCTTGCTTATATTATAAATCTACAGGGCTGTAGTTGGGCAGGGGAGACAGTATAGTATGCATTAACAGTTAGCATAAGTGGTAGCAGTAACAGGTAATATGACAAATAAATAACTCTTTATTTTAGGACACGATATAGAAAACACCAGTTAACATAGGGTAACAAATACCTAAAAAGCCCTCTAAAGTAGGACATCAATATCATGGCAAGTTCCTGATTTCACCTTGACACCAACTCAGAGGTGCCCTTGAACAAAAACATGGAGTGTATGTTGATTTGATTTCCTGAAGATCGCCACCATGTGGGAGAAATTTGGTATAAAAGACGCACATAATCCGAGTATGTATTGTAGTGTACACCTAGGCCTACAAATTAACTTATAATAATTTACTAGTATAAATTATTATTCATATATCCCTAACAACAAAAAATGAAAATATATTTCAGGGCACAATTAAATGATTACATACCACAATAACAATGTTTTTTTTATATTCTTTCCAATGTTCATAGAGGTAACCTGTTAACAACCTTTTAACAACTAACGTAAGGCTGACTTAATTCTATCCTAATTAATTCAACATCAAATTATTACAGTATAACATTAAAACCTTCTTATTCAGACCTGTAGCTCTTTATATGGTACAACAGAATAACATTTTAACAGAACAACATAACTTTAACATAATTTAGTGGTCTATCATAAATATTATTTGGTCTCATTCCTAAGCAAATGCTATTTTTACCTTAGTCAACTACATCAGAGATAGTATTGACAATGAGTTTCTTTCTACATCCTTATTTTTTTGTCAATGCCACTCTAGTTCAACCACTACATTTTCTAATGTTTTAACATAGGCAATGAATAGCATTATAATGCATATATTTTGTAAACACATTATTTAGAGAAATGCTGTGAGTACTAGACTAAAGGTTTAATTTTTTTGTTTTGTGCCCAGTTACTTTTATTCTGCATATGTGCTATAAGCATCTGTTTTTATTGATAAAAACAACTGTGAAGATGGATGCCAATCATTTCCCAGCACTTAACGTTATACAAATTATAATGCATAATTTTAATGACCGTAAGGACCATATTACATAAACATCCTAACTCAGAATCCTATCAGTTGGGAACCCATTTAGAACATTGAATTTGTCAAATCTTAAGGTAGATCTTAAGATAGGATGTTACTGTAATAAGGCCCTGGATCATGCAAAAATACGAACAAACAGTAGCCTATATTTCTATAATCCCATTATTATGACAACTGAGGTATTTTGTAAAAGGCATTGTGGCATTTTGCCAGTCTGAGTGGGGAAGGTTCAGTAGGTCATCACTCCCTACAGCTTTGTGCAAAATGTGAGCTATGTCCACACACTGCCTGAGCAAAAGTTACCTGAGGACAGCTGTGAGCAGTATATGAAAGAGAAAGATGAAAGCATACGCCATAATAACTTAAGGCTTTTCTCTAATATTAGAACCATAAACATACCATGAAGTGCATCCAATGTTACTGTGTTTATTGTTGTCATAGAAAACCAAAGATGTTTCTCAACATGTTTCCAGCAGGAACGAGAGCACTTGTCAGTCCAGACTGACAAAATCACAAACTTCTGGCTAATGATCCTGGCCAGATCGAACTGGAAATAGCTAGGCTTATCTACCTCTAACACTCTGAAAAATAGGGCTTTCCTCTCAGAGCCCTTCTTGAAAGCTAAAACTTTCTCAGACACCCGCTGTTGCCCTATGCTATCATTGCAAACATTTCATGCTGTCTGCATGGAGATGGATAGATGTACAGTACTTAAGGAGGCAGAATGTGAATTGGAAAATAAAACATTGTAGGAGTACAACAGAGCACAAAGACGATGCACAAACCTATTATGTTACTCACAGGGTAACAAGGTTTAGATCGATGTGCAAATGACACTAAGATAACATTTTATTCCACTTAATGAAATTAAAGCCTTTATTCAACTGACACTTTAAGCCAGATGAAATGTTACTGAGACCATCCACCTTCATGAGCGCAATCCTAGAAAGAATGGAGTTGTAAAACCTCCAGACAACCAATCCAGTTTTCGTATTTAGTACAAAAAAACAATCAGCTTACTGAAACCTGAAACCACATTCAAAAGTAAGAGTAAACTTTTAGGAAGTCAAATCCTGACATCTAGTGGTAGATCAAATGATAGAATTCAGAAAGTCAACACAACTGCAGTTTTGTGCCCGTAACGTCATTACATACTCATTGCAATTCATTCTTAACTAGTAGTTAAATATATTAATGCAGCAACTGTTAATTACTAGTCTTCATTTCATTTGCCAAGGTTCTTGTTGCCGATTTTTACTTGCTATTTATTTGTTATGTGATCATGCTTTTTGTTTACATGTTTATTTTTTATTATCCAAAATAATTATGAACATTACGGTGGAATATTTATTATTTTAGTGCAAGCAGCGTTTGATCAGTTTCTTTTTTGTTTTCTGATATTTCCATAAGTGTTAAAAATTTAGCATTTCCCTCAAGCAACAAATATTCATGATAAACAGTACAATATTTCAAATTAAAAGACAAAAAAACTTTATCTTTCACTTACCTTGTCTGACTATTTTTATTAAAATATCAGTAAATAACAGTGTTTGCTGAGTATTGTTTAACAGACCGTAAGTTTGTATTCCTTTAGCTTTGATATTAACTCATCACAATAGAAACAACATCAGACAGGAAACCCAATCCATCCTTTAAAATAAGCTGCTGTAAATTTGTATATTTACCGCGCAGCCTTTCAACATTTCGCTCTTTTCTTTAACAAGATGAGAATTTACAAACGTTTACGGAGCAAATATTTGCTTATTCGACTACTGTTGTAACCCGGAAGTAATTGTTTCTGACTTTCTCCGCTAACTGACACATAGCAGGTGAGTTTGTTATGGTTTGGACACTAGTTTCGGTTTAGCCCTGTATGGAATTTTCTGGCAAAATAATAAAGCCCTTGACTACAGTTTAACCTTATTCGAAATATATGAGAATAAAATGCTGCAGATCTATAGCAATATAAGAACAAAGATTTTTGGCAGTATTTCAAAAGTTGATTTATGTTTAATTTATAGTGGTCAATGTATCTGGTTCCTTGTAGTCATTTCTGTTCTGTTGGCATACAACAAAAGCAATTCAAATGGATCGCAGACCACTCATTTTAGATGGAGGTTTAGCAACAGAACTTGAAGCTAGTGGATTTCAGTTACAGGTGGGTACTAGGCCATAACACTCAAGTATTGTAGCTGCGTTGCTTCAAAAATTGCTAAATAAATTAAGTAAAAACACAAATTTTGTGTCTACAGGGAGATCCACTGTGGAGTGCAAGACTTCTTTATACAAATCCAAAAGCCATTAAGGATGTACATTACAGGTAATGTTCCTTATGTTAACTGACATGCTCTATACTGGCACACTATACAAAACAGGTTATTTAATTGAGCAGTTAAACGGTTAATCATGGTAGAGAAATTTGCCTTAACTGCATGTGCAAAATAAAAAAATAGTAAAAATAGTAAAATCTTATTAAAAAACCTCATGTGAAATTTTCATGTGGTTTGTCAAATGTGTTTATTCCTTTGTCAAAAAGAACTGTATACTATCAGATGTATGATTCATTGTACAAGATAATCTTAATAGAAAATTCTTTTAGATACCTCCAAAGTGGTTCTGATGTCATAACAACAGCCACGTATCAGGCCAGCATTGAGGGATTTGTGAAATATCTTGGGCTTGGGCCTGAGGAGGCTAGGCAGCTGATGATGTCAGGTGTTCAACTGGCAAAAGAGACAGTGCAGGACTTCATGTCTCACACCACAATGTCAGGTGTGTGTAAGTCTAACTCGTAAACTTGCGATTAAGAACATAACATAAGTGTCTCAATATTATATATATATATATATATATATTATTCCCCAGAAGACAGAAGACAACCTTTGGTTGCAGGTTCAATCGGTCCTTACGGGGCGTTCCTACATGATGGGTCAGAGTACACTGGGGCATATGAGGACAGACTGACAGTGGCGGTAAGACAAAATGATACCCCATGTCTACCTGGCAACCACGGTTTAATGTTTTCTTCCCTTAGGAGCTGAAAGACTGGCATCGTCCACAAATCCAGTGTTTGGTAAAAGCTGGAGCTGATCTTGTTGCCATGGAGACAGTTCCAGGTCTTAAAGAGGCAGAGGCTTTAGTAGAGGTTCTGAAAGAATTCCCTGAAACCAAAGCCTGGCTTTCGTTTTCCTGTAAGGTGACTGATTCTAATAAATACACTATCACATATACATACACTTCATTATATGTTTTACAGTGATAAATTGCCTTCTACAATACAACTGTGACTTTGTTAGACTTGGTATTCGTGCTTAATCTGTTTCAGGATAGTCATCATATTTCAAGTGGGAGGACATTTTCTGAGGCAGTTCAGGTGGCATGTAGGTCCCAACAGCTGGTTGCTGTGGGGCTGAACTGTTGTCCTGCTTCTCTTGTGAAGCCTCTTCTAGAGTCAGCCAAGTCACACAAGAAAGCAGATTTGAGCTGGGTGGTCTATCCAAACAGTGGAGAGGGCTGGGATTCCATAACAGGGTATGATCAGTGGCTTCTGATTTAACTTATTTACTTATCTATTTACTTTAAATGTATTTTTATTTATTTTTTATTACTTCTCAGTCTGTCTACATTTACAAAGTTCCCAAGATAATACACAATTCTGGGACCTGAAAAAGTTATTACCAATTACTTGGAAAGTCATAAAAATAGGTTAAAATGTGTTGTAGCCTCGATTGTATTTGTTTTTTATCATAACATTGTGATACTGTTTAAATTGCAGTTGGAAAACAGAGAAATGGACATCATTTGCAAAATTAGGTATTGACTGGAAAGAACAAGGGGCTTTGTGGATTGGTAAGTAATTGCTAAAAGCAGTTAACTCATGCAAAGACTCAATATAGTACTTGATCATTGGAATAGTTTTTTTGTGTTAATAGGTGGTTGCTGCAGAGTGGGCCCTGTTGATATAACCGAGCTTAAACAACAATTACTGCATGGGTAACCTTACCCTCTTGTTTGTCTAAGAAGTTGTATAAATGTTTTTTATAAATGAAAATATCAATGCACTATTTTCACATGAACATCATACATTAGATGTTGCATAATCAAATATGGAGCTGAACTTTAAATCAACAGTATAATAACAAACTATTTGACAGTATAAAGTTTCCACAAACGTTAGTCTGAATCCTTGATGCTGTTGTAAATTGTTCTATTTTAATATTTTTTTGCATCACAAAGACTGCATGCTATGGAAAGCCTGTTAAACAATAATAAAAATATAATTAATCTTAAAAAAACATTTCCTAACACCCCTCAGCACCAAAGTTATTTCAGAAGAATTTCTTTTCAGCTGTTTCATTACTGCTTAAATTGGAATTTAATGATTTTCTTTTCGTGTTGTTTTTTGTGTGCTTTGTGGAGGCAGGATCACCCAGCTTCATTGTGCTGGTATCAGGGTCTCAATTTTGTAAGCAGTTTTTATCAGGAATAAAGGTCCAGAGATTGAAATGATTTTCAGTTTGAATCCTAAAAAGACACTGGCCATAAATCTGCCTCCAGGTATTAAGGATATTTCTGCTCACCACACCCCTTGAAAAAGAGGAGATGGAGGCAAATTTCTGAAATTTCATTTCCTCAGCAGAAAGTTACGGTTCTATTAAGAAAACATATCCCACCTATTTTAAATGAGATTAAAAGACTCAATTTTATCCCAAAATTATGCTCATCAGTAGTTGATACATAAAACGTTTTGCTATTTAGTCTGTCTTTGGATCATTAAAAAGACAGGCTTAAATTATACAGTTAGCTCATAAGAGTAATGCTAAAAGTATTACAAAGCTGGTAATAATAAAATAAAGTTGTAAAACCTAAAAGGATGGAGCCTATGTACAGCATGAACCGATGATTCACTTGATTCATTTCCATGATAAGGAAACAACATACAACGCTTCATTCAGTGAGCTTTAGTCATCCACATGTAATCTATGATAAACATTCAGTTACCACACTGTTCTGTTTAGCTGCTTGTCACATACAGTCAAATCCAAAAGGCTGAGACAACTAGCAAAAATGCTTTAATTTTGCATTTTTCTAGTTTAATACATTGAATACTATATTATCAACATAACAATGTGTAAAAGTTAAAATTAAAATAAAAAATGTCAAGAATGTCTTTATATATTACTGGCATTGACTAGCTACTTTGTGTAATACCCAGTGATCAACATTATACCAGCATGGTATAAAAATCATCGATTTTCAATGAACCTTTTTTACCTCTACAGCTTAAAACACTAATGTCTTGTTTAACTGGCTCTTCAAGTTTGTGACGTGCTGGAGGAAAAAGAGGCCATAAACATTCCACAATGGATTTTTCAACTAACACAACAGTTTTAAAAGGCATTTTAGCTGTAATTAGTCTTTTGTTTATTACAATTAACATTAACAAAAGTGAATATCTTTATTTGAAATGAATAGCTTCAATATTATTAAATAAGGTCTTAACATGTACAACTCCAGAAACAGTTCATATCACACAATTGCCCATGAGAGAAGTGTTGGTGTCATCTTTCATTCTTCCTTTTTCATATTGATATGGACCTACTCAGTGTATATTTTTTACCTTGTGGCTGTACGCTCTGTAACAACTTTTTAACAACTTCCAGCCTCCCCTTTCTCACCAGATCCCTTGACAACTCAGCCACCTCATCTGTGTGTGCTCGACACAGTGCCTTCAGTTCAGTCTGAACGATGTTTTTCCCATATCTCTCCTCTGCCTGCTTTAAACATTCCTCTAATTGAATAATCACATCCTCTGTGTCCCTCCCACTCTGGGTGAAGCTCACAAGTATTGCCTGTAGCAGACAACGCAGGACCTCCGTGTCTCGGACGCTGGGGGGTTCGAGTTCAAGCGCTTGTCTAAAACAATCTATTGCATTCTTCTCCTCTCCTTTCAGCAACAGGCAACGACCACGTAGCAGTTGTAGTTTTGAGATTGTGGAGCCTAAGGGACACTGCAAAGCTTTTGCTAAACTGACCAGGGCCTGGTTTATTGCCATCTCATCAACCAATAGGCTCTCCTGCAGGGCGTCCACACCCATGTAGTAGTAGACCTGTTTAAAGGAGAGCAATGGATGTTTTATGTTCATAGAACGACTGTATTATGTTTAACTATATGGCATTTTTGACAAGGAGGTTGCAACTTACCTGACCCATCTCCAGATGAGTCCTCAAACAGGGTCGGACTGCCAAAACACGTTCTAGGTCAGTGCGGGCCTCTTTCAGAATGTGACGATCAGGGATTCCACCTTGACCACACTTAGCCTTATCCAGATCCTTTGCGTAAATTGTGATGCCAAGCTGGAGAGAATGTAAATAACAGGTATAAATTTCAATTGTAAAATTGGAAGGGTGTACATTGAAACCATGGAACAAAAAGACAAAAGTTGTGCTAAAAGATATTTTTCAGAAATTATATTTAAACGTCTGCAAGTACTCTGCAACAACTTCTTCTATATTGTCATTTTTTTTGTCTGACATGAATCACTCGGGTGAGGTTCTAAGTAATGCTTTGTCTTTGCGTAAACATTGTCAAGCCAAGGGTGTGATTTAAGGTGACAATTCAGTTTTTCATCATGTGATTTCCTCTAAACAATGATAAGCTAATGGGTTAGCAAGTAAAGAATTGCATGGCAGTACTGCCTACTCAACATTTGTTAATTATGTATAGACATGGTGTATTTATAACCTTAATTATTTGTTGAATGTCTTTTAAAGTGGCTTTTAAGTGGTTTCTTTTACCTTGGCACGAGTACAGTATCCTTGCCAGTTGAGTTCGGCATCAGGCAGGACACTCAAAGCCATGTTGCAGATACCTGTGGCCATCTCCAGTTTTCCTGACAGGTAAAACACGTTTGCTAGCCTGTTGAGTATCAACGCATCATCTGCTGCGAGTTTAATGGCCTGTGGAGGTGACCAGTAGAAATAATCATTTTGACCTTATTACACCTCATTGTTAGTCACTCTTATTTTTTTGTCATCTTCAATGTCCCATCTCAATTTATGAGCTTATATTTAATTATACCAAGCATTAAAGACTAAGCACTGGTGTCTACAGTCAACAGAGAGTTAAATTAAATATACAGTGGAAACAGTTGTGTGAAACAACCTCGGACTGGAATAACTTGCTTGTTTGGCTGCCTAAATATTAGCCTGACCAAAATAAAACAGTCAGAATTTTTCCTGGCCTGTCATACAGTACCGATCCATAACATGTCAAAGGGTCTGATCCAGAGAAACCACAGTCATGGACTGACATTGGCACAGTAGAGAACTCCTCCGTTCGCTCCAGCATAAGACCTATATAGCACCAGCCCAGAGCTAGAAACATAATTAAGCAGAAAAGAAAGAAATTTTGTCATTAGACATAGACTTTGTCTTAATGATTGCTTGGCATTTAAGGAGCATGAAAAATGTGTAAATATCTGCCAGAAGCAAGACGCTGAAAAGAGGCCATATAAGAGCCAAACATGTTGCCAAGTGACAACTTAAAACAGGAAAGTCTGGTCTGTTTGTCTCTTTATACTATAATGTAGGACCACACTGCAACCGACTAAATGAAAATCACCTTTGAGATGAGTATTGTCAGACTTTAAAGTCTCAGTGAGAAGCCTGAGGCCCTTGTTGAAATACGTGAGTCTTGTGATTTCAATGTCTTTTGAATCCCTCACAATGCCATCTAACCTAAAAAACAAACATGCAAAAGTTTAGGGCCCTTGTGTGGTCAAATGTTTAATGAGGTGTTAAAAATTATATTAAAAATGTGAGTAGTTTTATAATATGTTGGAATACTACCTTATGTAAATTGTTGCCATTTTGAAATACCAACTTCTTTTTTCCTCTATTGGTATCTGTGGCAAACAAAATCACACATTAACCATCAAGGTCCACATGATTGTATAATATACTTCTTTCTAAAAAAATAGAGGCTGCCATCATCTCACCAGTTCCCCCCCGTAACCAAGTGCACGGTTGTATAACGTCAGCGCCGTTGTCAACCTTTCCCGTAAATCTTCGTCTCCTTCCATCTCCACATCATGGGGATGGGCATATGCCTGCTCAGCCAGGCACTGAGCAGCCCGAAGCCTGCAGTCTGTCTGGTTCTCCCCCATCTCTGCACCCATCAGGGCAGCCACACGCTCCAAACACTCACTCTCCTCTGACTCACGACCCAGACGCTCATAAACATAACCCAGGTTGGCCCAGGCGTTGAGGTTTTCAGGATCCTCCTGGCAGATGCTACGAAAGACCTCCTCTGCTATCTCCAGTTTATCCATATGAAAGGCAAGCAGGCCCAGCATATTGCGCACGGCATACTGGAGTCGTCCTGTCTCAGCTTCAAGCTCCGCCCTGAGGCTTTCGCTCTTGAGTTGGGTGTCTCGGTGCCGAAGGGTAGCTGGTCCGTTGGGCTCACCGTTCAGATGGAGATCCAAATGAAAGTGGCCAGGGATGTAGGCCATTCCCTCAATCAGAGATTCAATGTCGTCCTCTGTGCTGTCCTCCATGGTCACCTGCACACGTGTACTGGCAATGCTTGACTAAGATAGAGGATCTTTAGTGCAGCTATCTTATAGGAAAAACAGGAAATACAGGTTTGAAGAGGAGGAGAAATAAGACGCAAGGAAAGACAGAGCGTGTGCTTTCTTGCTTCCTGCAACAGGTTTCTCCACCCATTCTAAACATTTAACTAACTATTTAAATAAATAGGAAAATATGGGCGTTGGCACATAGCACGTGTGTAAAGAATGTGTGTTGTTTTCTAAAGTTTTAGAGCAGAATAAAACACAAATATGACATTTTTAATAAAAGGTTCATGTTCAGTAAATCAGTTAATGATTTTTTCACAGGTGCAATTTGCACTTTGACCACTAGAATGAAACCTTTCACCAAGTATTCTGAACATGCAAAGGAAAACACAGTGTAATAAAGAGCCAGAATAGTGCCAGGTAGTATTTCTCAATGTGCTACTCTATCTTTCAATCACAAATGTCTTCAGAGCCAGATAAGGCATGATTTATACTAACAACTAAAATTCATGTTTCTCTTCAGTTAAAAGCAGGTAACATAACTACTTTATTATAAGTAGTACATCATTTACATTCTAAATACAATACCACTTAAAAATCATGACACCTGTGAAGTCATGGAACTTAAAAGGAACACCCACGAAAGGAACAGTTCACTCAAAAATGAATATTCTGTAAGCTAAGTGCTCAAAAAAGCATATAAGCAATCTATACACATACATGTATGGATTAGATATTTCTGTGGAGATGTATATAATGTCACTGCATAGGTATTATTAGCATAATAATCCTATGACTCATAACTTCCCCATTTTAAAGCATATTTCTAGTTACCTCAGACTGGAAATATGGCTGTGTCTGTTGTGTAAGGTTATTCTCACACTCATGTTCTGCTTTGTCCATAATGACTTTAACAGGGAGATCAGACATACAGCATATGTTCAATGATGTCATCTTTGGCTTTGGCCCTAGGAGGTCACTAGTGTGACACAGATTCATACTTCTTGTCTAAAGATACGTACAAGAGCTAATCATGAATACCAGACTAATGTGGTAATATGCTGTACAGATCATGATTTTTTTTCTCAAGTATGGAAAAAATTATTCTGACCTATGGTTGGGATGAAGATTATAGAGGGAAATGTGGCGTAAAAATATTAAAAGTGTGTCTAGAAAGTTGGCAGCCAATGGGGCCGGAAAATTACTATTTAACAGAAATTCTTCAGTCTGGAGTATGAAGCAATTTCAACAGCATCTTGTCAAAACAATTATTCAGTAATACATATTCTTATATTTAAGGTGGATTTCCATGTATTATAACATAAGCACAAGAAAAGATCACATTCATTTTGTATTTCATTCATATTTTTAAGTGTATAAAAATTTGATGACAGAGAAACATTGTCAAAACACATTATTTAGTGTATATGAACATTGTTCAACGCTTCTGAAATTGTCTTAAGCGATAGATATCTTAAAAGACAGACAGACAGACAGATAGACAGACAGATAGATCCAAAATTTAATTTACCAAGTTTACCATGGTGTACTTAGTAATACTGCTTTAAAGTGCACTTTAAATGTAATTGCTTACTAAAGACGATTGTATAGTGATTCATTATAATAACACGTATTACACAGAAGTCTTGTATAAAGTAGGTCTTTACAAGTTTTACAAGTTCAGCCTACTTGTTGGAATGAATCTTGCCGTTCAGGCGGTCGCGTCTACTACAGTGTTTACGGTAGTGAACTTCTGCGCTTCGCGATGGTGTTTTCAGCGCTTGCTGTCATGCAGGTGGAATTCAGTCCAGCAGCAGTAAGATTCAATCACATCAGCACAGACCCTTCACATTGAGCAGATCTTCAGTCAACACTTGACTTAATCGTCAAACATCTATAATTATTCACCGAATACAGTCGTTGCATCACCAGCACAACGGTGGAGTTTGAACTGCGTGTAGATGGAATACATTTTAAACGACGAATCTTCAGGGAGACACGCATCATGCTCAGGTGGTCTACTGAAGGAGATCCTATAGCCTGCATTCGGGAAAGAAAACATTCGTGTAAATGTTAAAAATATTGATCAGGTATGTATGATGCCGTTCAGATTATTTGACGCAATTATTTGCCTTAGCGGATTTATGCACTAATACTGATTGACTGTGATCAATACTTACAAAATAATTAAAGCGTAGCACATAGGCTTTGCACCATACTGCCTGTTTCACAGTGTGGAGCAAATCAAGTTATTTTCTAATCCATAGTAATTCAACAGTGTTCCTTTTGTATTTTATTATTACTTGCTTTTAAGGAGGTCATTTTTATAATCATGGAGGAAAGCAATACCTGTGAATCAGTCCCAGATTTGAAGGATCTGGAGATAAAAGTGGGGAGAAAGACCCCAGAGGGACTCCTGAAGTGGATGAGAGAGGACCACAAAAACATTTCTCATCATCAGACAGAGAATAATGAAACAGAGAAGAAGGGCCTGGATGAGAAGATCAGAAAGCTGAAACTGGAGATGGTAAGATCTTGTAGTAAATTAGTACAATTACTAATTAAATAAATTAGTATAATTAAGTCTTTGATCAAATTGTATCTAATAAGGTGACTCTCTGTTTAACACCTTACACATTACACATTACAATTTTAACACACGTAAAATAGGTGGATGGTGTCACAACATATAGTGTCAAGGGATTTTTTTTTTATATACAGTTCCAACAGCTGGCCCGCATCCTAATGGTAAAGACTTGCCCAGCGAGTTATGTGCAACATTTACACCAGCATAGATGTGCTTGGGTGCTCAAGTGCTTATACAATTTTCAGGAAATGCCTTGACATTATATTTTGTTTGTCACTGACAGAAAAGTTACAGTGGCCATTAAATCAGTTTTTCTACTGTGACTGTATTCTGTTTATCAACAAAGAATGTGTGTTACAGAAAGTGTGTGAGGATAAAGCTCCTGGCAACCTGGATTCCTGTTTGTTGTTGTTGTTTGTAACACATCTATAGAAAAGTTACAATGTGAAGCTACCACGCACAGACAGAGATTGCATCTTTTCATAACAGAACTCCCAAGTTGAAGCCTGTTTTGTTTGCTCATTTTAAAGGGTCCCAACCCACATTCCGCAAACCAAATCAACAAGACACAAAAGAATTTCTCACACTGTTGCCAAACAGTAAATTGTGCATTGAAACAAGGTTCTAACTGTCATATAGGCGATTATAGGTTCCTTAACAAACAGACAAATTGCTTGCAACCACATCTGTGATGCTGTTTTAATATGTTGTATGTATTTATATTGTAACCCAAAGTAACTTTCAGCTCTTGGGGCAGATACGCCCTTAGCCCTTATAAAGAATTGTTGAAGTTAGGGAAATTAGCCTGTTCCCCAGTGGAATGTGGAACCATTAAGGAAATAGACCCTGATATTGTTGCTATGGTGCTCTTATCTGCCTTCTTAAAAGGACTTAAAGCTGTCATGAAATATGCTACTGCACGCTACATTACTGATTTGTGAAAGGTTGCATTATTAATTTGCCGTTGTAACGATTACTGTGGATGCTTCAGTGATTAAGACATCAGAACATGTCAGTGGCTTGTTATATCAGCCAATATCTGTGTACACTAGCTTGTGTGCAGTTTGTGTAGAACAACTATAACGTTTATAGCTTATATAGAAATCGCACTGAGTGAGTGATATGACACCACAATTTTGTGTTCAAAGCTGCAAACACATGCACAAAGATCTGTTCTTTTGCAAGTATATGACCGATCAGTGTTCAAAAAGGTCACCTTACCTTACCCTTCACAAAGGTGAGTGTGTAAAGATTTATAATTTAACTTAGAATTTAAACTCCATGTTAGGAAAGTGACTCTGAAAGTAACTTGCAATTTTATGTTTCAAGCAGAGATGGCAATAGAAAGTCAAAAGTTACAGACTGCAGCTTTAAAAGATTTTGTGTTTATTTTTCTCCAGATGCCATTTCACAGTGTTCCTCATTAGTCATGAACCTACAGCAGCCAACTGTCATTGCACATTACTTCACACTGTGACTTTGTCACCCTGCACTGATGCAGTGTGTGAGTGCTCACACAGTGACACAGACAAGCTGTATTAGTGAGGACCTCTCATAGACATGATGGTTATCATACAAAGATAATTTTGTTTACATACCTATAAATGTAACCCAACAAAAACATGTTAAGATTTAAAACGCAAAACTTACAAGCTTTTCATATAGTGAACTGTGTCGCAATATACTATTATTGGCAATAACTGTAATATTAATGACCATGATTAATGATACCATGTTTACACTACACATATGATAATATCATAAATAATTTAGCACCAGTATCTGGTTGACACTCCAACATAGTGGGTGGTGGTATTGCACCCATTTAACATTTTGCTTTATGAGCTACAATGATTACAAGCTCCCTACATTTCATATTTTGAGTGTGAGTCATTGCCCCAAAAAAAGAGAAAACACAAAATAAACAAAATTAAAGATGAATTCTTTTGGCCATGATAACCACTTAGTGAAAATGTTATAATGTGACAGCCCTGTAGTGAACACCACTTTTTCTCACAGTATTTGTGTGGGAAAAATTTGGCCTTCACGAATGTACGCCAACCTTCAGTCAAATACCATTCATTCCTGTGTACCACTATAAGATGTGTGACACAATACCGACTGATTTTAGCTGTATGTGGACTATTACAAAACACTGGAAATCATTAACAGGAAGTGAAACATACATCATGTTATTTATGCCACCTGTGACCTGCATGAGAAAAAAGAGCGAGAGGAAGGTCTCGGCCACCTGCAGCTCTCTTTCTGCCTGACACACAGATGGGAAACACAGGGGATGTTGTGCTGACAGATGGAGCAAAGAGAGATGACTCTCCAGTCTGAACGAGAGGGGAAAGAGAGGAGGGGAAAGAGAGAGAAATAGAGGGGCACATGCATGTTAGATGTGTTGACATATAAGAGATCCAGCCAGCAATCCTGCCCACATTGCTGTGTTTTAGAGCCTGGATGCATATTAACATGACAAGTTTATGAATGAATGATTCATTTGAAGGTGAAGTATGTAATTTCTGTGACATCGGTATCTCTGAACAGAAATGCAAAACAAGTGCAGTTTTTAAACACGATTCTCACACTCCCACCATCTGCCATTAGTCAAACAAACAGAAAGTCTCACCCCACACTCACACCCTTGACTGAGCAATGTTACAGTGTTGAGCTGGTTGGGATGCTCAAATAGAGTATGTGTTAAAAGAGCCAAAGTGTTTACACTTCTTGTCAAAGTCTACGTAACAAATGTCATCCTATATTTAACTATATCTCTACATTTAATGCTGGGACAGCATATGCAAAGTATTTTAAAAAGTAATGAGTAGTTTGTCAACTTTACAATTAATCTTATAGACAAATTTACTGCAGTCGTTTTTCAAAGTCAACATTCTTCACATACTTGGGTCAAGGCCTAAAATCCTCCTTATCTTTGAAGTATTTTTTTCTAAGCTCAGGGATCCATAATTGTAAAAAATGTGCATTATTGTAAAGCGGCTACTGTATAATATTATAATGCGCCTACTGTGTGCTGTTGAGTAATAAGACAAAGTGGCCATCAGTTGGAGAAATGACAACTAATTAACAACACACACACACGCATTTGCGCGCACACACAAACACACACACACACACACACACACACACACAGAGCCACGTGGTCTGGTGTGATATGCAACAGAGCAGGACACCATAGCATGGAAAATGAGTTCTGCAGAGGTTCAGTTATTAAAACACAAGATGTATGGTTTTAAGGAGTGGGGGAAATGGAATTCTCCTGGCCGTGAGAATAAAGGAACTTCTCCAGCGTGAGCCTCAGACACTGTGGAATGTTCTCCCTGAGGAGAGTCTGTGGGTCACACTGTGGCTTTGCAGGCTGGAAGGATGGAACCTTTAGCCTTTAAAGACATTCAAGCTGCTTAACAAAGGTGCCTATATTGCATGGGGTTATAATGTTAATGTGATTTATTAAGCATTTATATGGTCTTTATTTAAGATATCTTTGCCATTTAAAAAAGTTAGATGGGTCAAAATGGTTAAAATAGTTGTCACAGAACTGGTCCACTTACGAGGTAGACTAATTAATGTGTATTTTTTTCTTAGATATTTTTAATATTGATGAATTAGCTGTAAGACAGTTGTTTAACTGTTAAATAATGAAATAAACTTTAAAACCGTCCTTGAGAAGTTAAATTTATCTTCTTTAAGGCACTGCTGCACAGCAGTACACATTCAGGCGGATGTTTTTAGCTGTTGCATCAGATCTCATGCTGTTTCTTTAAGTGGCCTGTCACAAGCAATACGTTTCTAAGATGGCATGTCAAGTTAAAAATAGGGTGAAAACACATTGTAACACTTTTGCAACTCATTAAGCTGCACTAAGTCTAGCTGTTTTTAAACACATGAAAGTGCCTTATGTACATGCTCAATAAGAAACACTCAGTCGAGGTCAGGTAGCGAACCATTGAGACATAGTTTTAAACATTTCTGTGCACAGCACATGTATTTCAATTCAAAATCTCAACAAATTTGAATTCAAATAGTCTTAACATTGTTTTTGAATTTGAATATCCAAAGATATTAGCCATTTTCTGTCAGTTTGACTGTTACTGATGCAGTTATAAAGATGCAGACAGGCAGAAGTTGGGCAAGACCAGATCAGCGCTCACCACACCATTTCTGAGACAGGGAGAATATTTACGAGCATGTTTATTAGTCTCACAGACACAGACTGAGATGCAGAGACAACATTAAACCAGAACAGAACAGAGCTGTTACAATCTGGTTTTTAAATCTCATAGACATCTTTTTATATTTATTTTATATACTGTCTACTGCTTGTTTAGCTTATCTTCTAAATTTGGCTTTACTCCCAACCCTTTTTTCTCCCACACTTTTCCAGAATGTTTTACTTATTTTTTTCTACTGTAATTTGTGTGGTTGACGTCAGTACTCCTCTATGGCCTTTAAATTACACAGCAGGCTTGCATGTATAAGATATAAATATACTATCCATATAAGACAAGACCTGTACATGTATTTATTTCATCCTTTTTTCATTTATTGTTTGCAGAATATTTATTGCCAGCACACTTTCTCCAATTATCATCCAAAACTTACATAATGAGTCAGAAATTAAACTGCATTAGTAGATTGTAACCACACTCTGGCATTTTATGTCTTCATGAATGTTGTTTGTTTCTATATTTTAAAGGGCAACTTGCTCAATTAGCACTACAAGATATGTGATTGTGGCTCATTGGGTGCAGACAGGGAAGTGTTAATCAGATTTATTTTCAGAGCTTTCAGAGAAAGAGTGTTTGATGAACACTGTTATATACTGTAGGCTTAAAAAGTGTTCAGTGAGCCAGAAGAGTTCAGGACTTTGTATATCAGATTACATGTGGTAAATGCCTAACTTCCTGAAAATCTCACAGCGCTGCCAAATTAAGCATCATAATATGCTTCTGATGGAACTTCTGAGAACTTCCATCACATTTTGATGGATATACCTCATAAAATGAGAATCCAGTCCTAAAGAAGGGTATAATGAGGAAGGATCTAATGTATTGCTACAAGTCCCGCTATAGGATCAATAGCATAAATTTTTACTTTCCAATGAGCCCAGGGATCCCGGGAGGAATCTGGCAGATGATGACATGATGAATTAGGTTGTTAATGGTTGTGCACATATTAAGATCCCTTGATTGATTAATATAAAGATAATTCTTTATGGATACTATTTCTTTCATTCTAGATTTATATGAGTAGCTTTTTGAAACAGGGGTGGACCCGTACGTAAAATGACTTTCTCATTAACTGCAATATTCCTTCTCAAAATTCTGTTGTGCAAAATGTGGAGAATAGTTTATTTTCTCCTTTGTTGATAAGAAGGCCCAAACATATTTTAACCTAAAATGTGATATTTCCACTAAAATAGAATGTAGTACTACTTTCAACATTTAACATGTTAAAATTAATTTCTGACTGATTTTTCTCAAAATGTGAAAAAAGTCTACTTGGTTATAGGTTTTGGTCTGCATTAGACATTATGTTTGGATGTGTCAGATAAAAACTACTTAAGCTCATTTGCTATGGGAATTCAGAAGAGCAGATGAGTGCCTTGCTAGAGAAATGGATGCTGTCGGGAAGATCTATAAATCTCAACAGCATTTACTGTAATGGACCTCCGGCTCTGCAGTCAGCACAAGATTTCAGTCCTGCTTACGAACTCCAGAACTCTATACAACAATCAGCACTAATCTGAACGCTTAAGGAAGATTCATGCTTCCTTTGGTTGACATACTGCATTTACTCAATCAGTGCCAATATTGTTAATTAAAACTAAGAGAAAAATTTTTTAACTTAAAAACAAAAAATAGAGACAGTATTCGGAAAACTAAAAATATACCATGACCTGAATTTTATGGAGGGGTGTAAGATTGTACAGATTGTTGACAATAGAGATGATTGTTGAAAACGTGTCCCTCTTGATGTATATGTGTCTGTATCTCTTCTTCTGGACAGGCTTATCTACGCGCAGCTGATGTCAAGATCTTGAATCAGTTGATATCATTACACGAGGGCATTGAGGCAGTCAAATGGCTCATGGAGGAGCGTGGTGCCCTCACCAGCCGCTGCAGCAGTCTGACCAGCAGCCAGTACAGTTTGGGGGAGGGGCCTGATATGTCATGGAGGGGCAGCTGGAGCAGCCTGCAGGACCCCCATGACAAATTAGACAACATTTCCATCGGCAGCTATCTGGACACATTAGCCGATGAGCTGGATGAATACTGTCCCTCCAGTGGGGCTGATTCAATTCTCTGTGCTACCCCTCTTGGGACAGAAGGATCCAGAAGTATTGGGGGAGGAATGGGCGGTGCCACTGGATCCGGAACCAGTTCTCCACTAGTCAATTTCAATGGTCCTAAACAAGAAGCTCAGGTTTGGAAGGTGGCACCTGAGACAGGAAAATCACACCCTTCTGCCAGCTATGACCCTAACAATGCACAGCCCAGCAAAACCAATGGAATTGTGGACAAAGCAGTGAAGCAAATGGTTGGCTCTGATTCACCCACAGCCTGTCTGGCTGAGAAGTTAGGGAAAAATCTAAGTCCTAAAGTGAAACCGTACAAGAATGGTAAAGTCGAGCTGGAGACCTGCAAAATGAACGGCAAGGTTCAACTGGAGTGTGACGCCCACTGGCGCTGGGTGCAGTCCCAAGATGATGTGACATTTTTGTGATAATGTACATGATTATCAAACCAAAGGTGTTGATTTGACCTGTTGTGCTTCTTTGTCCACCACTGAGCTTTTGTTTTGCAGACTTTGATTTTTGATTACTTTGAGGCCAACCTCAATCTCCTTAAAATGACAGAAGCCAGTAAGAGAAAATGGAATTTATCAGATCAAAAGATTCCTGAATCCTAAATTAATTCACTAAATCAGGCCGTGTAGATGTTTTAAGACGCATGTTTTAAATGTGCATTTCTATTTTGGAATCATAATCTTTTCTAAAATCTATTAAATCTGTTTTAGCGCAAGTATTTATTAATGAGTCACAACATCTTAAATTAAACATCTTAAATTAGAAGTTTATTGCATAATTCAGTTTATTTCATTTAAGTAATGTATCTTCAACTCTATCTTCAACTTAATGCCTGTCAGATATTTTTCTATTATAAACCTGTCAGAGATTTTAAATATTAAAACTGTCATCACTGGTTATCAGTTCTCAAAAACTTTAAAGTTGACAAACATAGAGATTTATCAAGATAATGATTTAAATTTTGATAAATCTTTATGCATCCTTTTTTTCTGCAGAATGCACAAATGTTCACATTTGACAAGAACATTAATAATTTCCCAATATATCAGAATGGACCAAAGTTTTAGCTAAAACAATCCAAGAGCTTGAAACCACAGAAACGTATTTTGTTACTCACTTTGTGGTTATTACAGCAATGGACAAAATGTAGTGTAGCATTTTAAGCCCTAAGTTTATATACTCAAACAGGAGGGAACGTTTAAATCATACTCTGTTTTACTACCAAAGTCCTAAATTTCTCTGCACTGACATCTAAGAGTGTGTTGCTTTGAGTTAACATCTAAAGGTCAAAGCACACATCTTTTCTGAATACCAAGCACGTTCCCATCTGTTACAATGTCACCCTGTTAAAGGGAGAGTTCAAATTCAGCAACACCCTTGAGTTGCCTTTGACAATTAATTATACAATCACGATGTTGTATATATATTGTACAGTTTGTCTGTCAATGCCTATGTAATCAGTCATTAATAATGCAGTACTATAAATATAATCAGGGAAACTGTGAGTTAGCTGTAAAAAACCAACATGCAAAACTGCATACAAAGGTTTTGTTGATCACAGACTGACATGAGATTTGTTTAAAAGATGTCAAATATTGCTCTGCACAGTTCCACAAAAGTCATAATGTTCACATGTACAAATGCATGGAGGTCAGTTGTTGTGCTGTGATCTTTGCATTTGTAACTTATTTCCTTGCTATGTAGAGTTAGGTGACATTTAGCACCTAAAGTGCACTTTTAATTTGAAGTTGCTCACTGATGGCTTACTCTTAACATTGAGCTCTGCAGTATGTGTTGTAACTGTTTGAATTGTCACAGTGTTAGCACTGACTATATTCCTGCATTGCCTATATTTTGTATGCCAAGAGAACTGCATTGTTGTAATCTAGTTTGTTTGATTAATGAACTGAGCTACAGTGCTAGCAGTATTCTGTAATATAACAGGGGTTATGTAATAAAACTCAGTGCCTGACATGGCAAAAGATTTAAATTCTAAACAAGTGAAAGCTGTGTATTCAGTTTGTATATGTGCAGTGGAGGTGCATTTATTTTTTGTGTTTGTTTTGTGCAGAATAACAGACAGTATTATAACTAAACTCTGAACAGACCATTCTCTTCTCACAAACACCCACTCTCAGCTAATAATGTCTGTGCCTTTAGGAAAGGGTTTCCATGACTACCGAATATGTGCTCAACTTGTGCTTGTGTGTTGCTCAGCTGTTTGGTTAGAGTCAGTGGAAATGGAGACAGCACAAATCTTAGGAGCCGCAATTTGAAGAGGAGAGGAAGATGGAACAGGTGAAGATATTAGAGTGAGGTGGTGCAAGCATCATTCAAAAGAGAGAGAGAGAGAGTGAGTACTGGGAAAAGTGAGAATTGCATTGGTTAAGGAGAAATGCAATAAAAGATATAGAAGAAAACACTGTGGTCCTGATTCCTGGGCCCAATTCAAAGCATTCCTCAGCCAACCTCCACACATGTACTGTATCTATACTGCACAGAAAGCTAAGTAAAATACACGATCAGCTAAAAAGAATTTTATATACACAGAAATAATACAATTAAATTATCAATACAAATGCTCAATAAAAAAGGCCTTTCATGTTTTGATTTAACTGAGTTGACCTATATTAACCTTTTGTTTATATAAGCACACTCCTTGTCTGCGCAGATGAATAGCAGTTGAACTGAGAGGGGCAAGCAAGTTATGGAACGGATCATTTTCAATAAGAGGGACAGGTGGAACCAAGAGCAGGTGCAAAACTGTATATCTACCTAGAATGAGTGATTGAATGGAGAACAGTATTGTATAGTATAATACTGTTTGACAAATATACTAATGCCTAGTATACAAAATAATGTGCCTCATTCACTTGAATTTATCTGAAATTCTTTTTTCTTATTAATATTTTAAAATAATGTTGATTATTAAGGTAAGCAGAGCAGCATACAAACGTAGGAAAGTTACATTTTAAAGTTAAAAGCTCCTTCAACTTGACAAATGGGAATGTTTGTGTTGAACTTAAGCTTTTGCATTGGCAATTCTGGTGGCAAAACACAGCAAGATCTTAATTTACTTAATGGGTTCCAAATGAGACATTTTTGTTCAGTCAGCAAGACGGTTAATCCTCTGTGTTCAATGTGTTTCGTTAAACACAGGCTGACTTTACACCACTAACCACAAAGTGGGGCATCTGTACCTACTCTGCCTATAAAACTTGTTTGTGTTAAAAAGTCTTTGTGCTAATTAACAGTATAACTTATGCACAGTTGTATTGGTGCACAGTTGTAACACAATATTGGTGACAGCACAAAAACAAAAAATTATAAATTATAAGGACATAATTAAATTATGACAAATAGCCACCACCGTGTACAGAACAGTGTTTGCATTTGTGGTTTTTTTTGCATTTGTGTTTTTTTTTATCTTTTTTAGAAAATGGGGCAAGAAAGTTGTTTCATTATGGATATATGGCATTTCATTTCCTATTACTTCAGCAAAATAGTTGGCAAGTATAAACACACTTGATGCCAATGTTGTTGTCTGCTATTTAAATAGGACCACCCATTCAGAGAGGAATTAAATAGTCTATATTTGGTATGTTGCCCAGCCTGTACTGAATGCTTTTCTGTGTATACAGCAGTTATAAAATGTATGTGCAAAAGCATGCATATGTGAAAAATGTATATTCTCAGAATCCAAATACATTGTATGTTTTAATACATGAAAAATTTGCAGCCCGCAAACCAAATAATAAAAAAAGATCTTTATAAATGTTAAAACTAGACTATCAACAGTTTAAAAATGTCTTTAATAAACAAATTATATTACACATACTGCAAATTCACCCCAGCAAATTCACCCAACACAATACTCTATGCAAACACTCAATTGCATAACATCCCCCACCCACTCCTAACTCACATGTATATTGTCCATTACATAACAACTCCAGCCCATCCTTTTAAAGGAAATCTATAGCTGTGTCATGCTTCACCACCTACAATAAACCTATAAAACTAGTCTGATGTTCCCACACTCC
Source organism: Ambastaia sidthimunki (assembly GCA_036877625.1). Classification (NCBI taxonomy): domain Eukaryota; kingdom Metazoa; phylum Chordata; class Actinopteri; order Cypriniformes; family Botiidae; genus Ambastaia; species Ambastaia sidthimunki. The sequence continues at coordinate 2,241 of JAZGTK010004167.1, read as the reverse complement.
AGATAAAGTAACTAGCCTTTGCTTAGATTAATATGCAAGTCACATACAGTAAGACCCTGCTAAGATGCTTTAAAGAGGCTTTTGAGGAATGATTTGTAGAGAATGCCAATATGTTTGTTCTTTGGCCATGGGGAATGAGCAGCAGATGATGAAAGAAATATCTGCCTCTGTTTTCCTGTAGTGCCTTTGATCTCATGCTACTGTTTGTCAGTGCCTGATCATTACTAAAAAAAAGGGGGGGAGGGTGGTTAGAGTTTGCATTTTCTTTGCTCTTGTGTCATTTATTTACATCCTGTGTGCCTACAGAATTGTGGGAAATGCTTGTGGGAAATTGTGGGAAATACTCAAAGGTTCTTTTTTCTTAAATTGTGCTGGTCAAGGAAAACAAGTTAATCAGTATGCACTGAGCACATATAATGTTCCATCTGCAGAACATGCTATTAAAACATGAATTTAAATTTGTGGTTTAACTAATTATGAAAATAAAAATGTAACTGTACATTTATGTTAAAGTATTTAAAATGTCATGAGTTTAATAAAATACTTCAAAAAATAGATGTCTCAAAAAAGTTGTAAATTAATTGTGGTTTGGACCCTTAATACTTATGACAAATTACAACACCACGGCATACAATAAAATTAGGGAAAATTGTATCTCCAGCTCTCCAGAAGCAGCTTAATAAGGATAATGCCAATGCCCCTGTTTACACAGTGAGGTCAATATGAAATAATTTGTTAAGGTTTGGAAGACTGGTCTGCACAAAGCTTAAATCTGAACCCTATTGAACATCTTTAAGATGAAATGGAATGCCAACTGCAGGCCAGGCCCCATCACCCATCTGTTTTTTAAGCTGTGCTCAAATAAATATTTATCTATTGGTACCATATCAATAATAACCAATTCCTGCTCTATGGCTATGTGGTTATTTCACTTTTTAATTTTGGTTACAATGATGAACAGGTCATACAATGAACCCAAACAAAATACTGGGTCATATTAGTTTTGTCTGGAGAGAAGAGTGTTTGTCTTGATGAGAAAACCTAGTTCAATTCACCACTAACCACAATGGCTGTTGTAAGGGCAGAGATTGACTGTAGAGATGCTGAACATATCCCAGAAGCCATTGGAGGGACTCAGTGGGGTTTTAACCACAGAGAGTCAGTGCCGGGCTCCAGCAATTACAAAAACAGTGACGGTTAGTAGAAATGAGGCCCATATGATTTGTAGATTGGGCACAAATATTAGACGGGCCCTCATGCACAGCAAGGACAGAGTGTTTACTTGACTGTGTAGATTTTTCACAGAATTAAAGATCTGATTTATTGTTAGTGTGAATGGTGGGGGTGAGTGAAGTTCAAAGTACAAGAATACAAATTACAATTATGACTTTTGCAACTGGCTACTTTGCTGCAGTTTGGCAACACCATAACAGTCAAATTCCTGTGAAAAACTATGGGAAGGATGCAGACCTGTTTACAAAGAGTCAAATGAAAGATGATAATGATAATTGATAATGTTTTACAGTGCCGTTATTACAGGTTTTGTGTATAATGCACAGTTTCAGATTCCGTTCATGTGCTTAGCCATAATTTTCCGAAAAGCAACTAAACACCATAAAGGGTTTTGGCACCTGTAATGTGGATTTAAACCTTGTGATTTACAATGGCTTTAATGTCTGCCACGAAATCTCATTTTCCATCCTAGCTGTTTTTTTCGAAGCTATTTTGGTTGAGCAGTTTTATCCTGAGCTTGCTCATGCTGATTAGAAAAAAAAGAAGCATGCTAAGATTTTCCAGACAGTAGCTGGAAAACTAAAATAATATCATGTGGAATGTACAGTATGAATCATTCTGACATGCAGTAATGGGGTCTGTTTTATATACATTTTGCCTGCATTGGTTACTCAAATATTTACATTAATGAATGCATAGTGGTGATTTACAAACTGTATGTACAATTATTTTGTAATAAAGCTTTAGACCCCAGAGGATCTCTCCAAAGCAGAGAATCTCTTTAGTTAACCACATCAGACAAACAGTAATGCCGTAAGTCTTTCCCTTGCAGTGGCCTAACCGCAGCTGGCCCTCCTCCTGCCTCATTGTTCCGGCCCACCGCAGCAGAAACATCCTCATCCACTGCAGAGGGGAGAGAAAAACTCAACTCTGTTTTTGTTTCAACTCTGAGGAGTTGCACACATTCCCCGAATTACAACTTTTGCAGATATTTATGTCTACAGTCAG
>JAZGTK010004166.1:0-25244 GCA_036877625.1 Ambastaia sidthimunki | reverse complement strand
AAAACAAGTGCACATCGGTCTTGTTGTAAGAAATGATCGCATTGTGAAGTCTGAATTGTATTATTAATATATATTGATATTATTCACGTAAAGCTGCTTTTTATGGACGATGCACTTTAAAGCTCCGCCAGACAGTCTGACATATTGATTATGAATAATGAGATAAAGATTATTAATTGAGATATGATCATATCTTTATTTATGTAGATCGACGTGTTTTCCGGTTTAGTTTAATGGCTGCTGGTAAACGAAGGCCGCCGCTGAACTAAAGCGGATGACGGCTAACCAGCTAATTTAACTAACCCACTTTGACACGATCATCCAGACCTAGAGAAAATATATTTAAAGGCAAATCAAGTCCTTAAAGCATCAACTAGTGAATAAAGAGACACAGAAAGGGTTTAATGGTGGTCGGTTACCTGCTGGTAGCCGCTCCTCTGCTCTGCCATTCTCAGTTTAGCGTCGATCGCTTCACTTAACCAGTTATACAGCACAAACAAGTACTAGTTTATATTAACCGCTGGTTAATATCCCGAATAAACCCTGTCTTCCGTGGGTTTAATGAAACTGTTTTCGTATGAAGACAGATTGGCAACACTAGGCTAATCTGAACTCCACACAATGGCGACTGCTCATGCTCGAGCTCAGCTGCAACCTACACGCCTGTGTTTCAAACCCTGTTAAGCTGCCTTCATAGACAGCATGTCTGCCCTTGACAGGCCGCAGACGGGTTTCTCAGAAGATTGCGTTACGTAACCTATTAGAAGAATTAGTTATAGGAGTTTAACCACTTTGAAACTAAAAGTGGACTTTTAAGTGCACTTCAAATCACCGTGACTTTACAATATCAGGTGATGAACAGGTTTGTAAATTATTAAATTCAGATTTAGGTTTATATTAGTTGTTGCAACTGTCAGCAGTATTTAACTCTTAATAATGCATGTAATACACTTAATAAACTTTGTGCATTTCCAGTGTTTTCTCTGAGTCCCGTGTAAGTTATTTTTGCTTGATCATGTTTTAACTTTTCACTGAATGTTTGCTGAGTTACTGGAAATGTTTTTATGGTTTTTAGTCACATGATGGAAAATACCTGCCTGTTATAAATGAAACTGTAGTATTTTACAGTAATATACTGTGTGGAAATTATGCAAAAATACTAAATCTTGTCAATGAATTATAAATCTGTTTTAATTTTTTATTGATGACTCTGTTATGTATATGTTTACATTTGAGGCATTGTGAAAACCATCTGACTGTAATATTCTGTTTCAATTTTGTAATATCCCATCATAACTAATTCAATATCAGGCTTTAACATTTTAAACAATTTTGTTTCATATAAAAAACAATAACAACAATTTGAACAAACGCAACCACATATCAGCTTAATCAGAATCACAAAAACGACACATTCTTCTCTTCAGTATCCATCTATTGCTCTTCCACCATCTTATTGTGAACATGCATCATGCCTAAAAAACATCAACAAATGTCATTAACAAATGATGTACCTGCATACAGTATTCATACAGTATTCACGCATTCACTGCTGCATGTGTTCAGGAGACAGAAAGCACGTAAAATGCGAGAGCTTTCATTACCTTTGAAATATTTCACTGTTTTGACCCTCAGCTCATGTGTGGCATCTTCATCACACACAAACACAGTCTGTGGATGTTGCTGGAAGGCTGATACAGTCCACATGTGATTGACCCCCTCTTCTATGGCTTTATAGAGGGCAAATGCTTTATGAGCACCTGTGATAAGTATCATCACCTACAAATGTAATACAGTAATGTTACTTGCTTCAAATCTGCCCCAAATATTATTTTTTAATTTGTGTATCTGGGATAAAGCATTTGCATCAACAAAACAGCATCATTTTCACAACACACCGATATTGCTTCTGTCTTATTTTATATAAAGAAATCAGATGTTTTAATGATACATTTGTATAGATAAAATATTTATAAACATAATTCATTACATGTTGGTCAATTTAAAATTTGTGAATAAATGCAGCTGATTGTAAGTATTTACAAAAATGTGTTACGTTTAAAACATAAAAGTTAAGCATGTATACAGTTGTTTTGTAAACTAGTCCTATTAAAGCAACAGAAAGGGTAGATATTTATAGAAGCTATTAAATGCTTTAATTCTAACGTTGTATTAGCATTTCTGTACCTCTCGAGCATCCATGACTGTACCAACACCAACTGTGAGGGCCATGGTGGGAACTTTAGAGAGATCTCCATCAAAGAAACGTGCATTAGCCAGGATTGTGTCCATAGCCAAAGTCTTAACACGGGTTCGAGACACAAGACTAGAACCAGGCTCATTGAAGGCAATGTGACCATCAGGTCCAATACCTGCAAACATGAATACAAGAGAGTGTTGTTTTATGGTGGGTTACCAGAGTGGCAGAACCTCATCACTGTGCCACGTTCATCTGCCTGTAAGACTTTATCAAACAGCTACAGGTCAAAGGTTAGCTTAGCGTCTTACCGCCAACAAAAAGTTCAATTCCTCCAGCAGCTTTGATCTTGGTCTCAAAGTCCTGACACTCTTTCTCTAGGTTGGACGCGTTGCCGTCTAAGATGTGAGCGTTCTCAGCTCTGATGTCAATGTGCTTGAAGAAGTTGTTCCACATGAATGAATGATAACTTTCAGGGTGGTCTCTAGGAAGTCCTGTAGAAACAGTCACTTGTACTTTATACTGTAACAACCACCCAGCTAACAGGAAACATTATAGATCAATACTGTTATTCTTGTGGTTAATGTTAACACAACGTCTAAAAAACGGGATGTTCATAGAACACTCCAAATAAAATACATTTTTAACATTTTTGTTCCTTAATGGAAATGTTACGGAAACTTTTACAACCTGGACTTGTTCCCTGAGCAAATATACGACAATTGTTTCAACCCTTGATCCCCAGACCTACAGTACTAGCACATACCTACATACTCATCCATATTAAACGTTTTCACATATTGAAACGATATTTCTCCCCTCTTGTGATACTCAATCAGTTTCCTGTAGCATCCGAGAGGGGTACTTCCTGTACAAAACACAACACAGATCATAGACTTACATTTCAACAGAAATGTTTTTTAATGCACTGTGTCCCAGAAATTGCATCGTGATCTTACCTGTGGGAAGACCAAGAGTGAAAAACTTGTCAGGGCCTGGATTAAATTTTCTAATCCTGTTTCTGATGTATTTGGCAGCCCATTCGCTGACCTGGTCGTAGTCGTTGAGTATAATGAGCTTCATCTTACTGGACCAGCTGGAAACTCACACACAAAAGCTTTATGTTGGTATAGTGGTCATAACACAGTTCAGTCTCTGCAGACTTTAGCCCCTATTATCTTCACAATGATGTTAGAATGGGGCGGAACCCAGCTAACAGGGAACATCCTCAGAACGTTGGCAAACGTTCTCTAAAGGTTCTGTCACATTTTTCTCAAATGATCAAAAACGTTTGTGCAGTAACGTTAGTAGAATATTATATACAAAATCAAAGTTTTTATTATTAGGCAGTTCTTAAACACGTTACAGCATTTAAACATGTTTGAGTAATGTTTTCATAACCAATTAATAACGTTAATACAACGCCTAAAATGGTCGTTGTGAAGTCGTTCCCAGAACACATTTTAGTTACTTAATGAAAACGTTAGGGAAACGTTCTTACAACCTGAAGTTGTCAGCAGGCAGCTGTGAGTTGTATTGAGTGTGTGTGTGTACGGACATCTGAACCTCTGCTAACTAAACAACTATGTGATATCGTATCGTGACTACAGAAATATGAAATAAGATTTACAGACAGTGAATATGAAGCAGAAATCAGGACACAAGAGACGCTTTTGAGTTGAACTTACCGGCTGATGTTAGTTTTGCTCTTGCGGGAGGAAGAGAAACACAGTCATGTGATTGAAGCAAATGTTGCCGAGTTTGCAAATATCTCGCGTTTGACGCTCTGAATATAAAGTGTTATAAAACACAGTCTGAATGTTTATTAGGTTTTAGCTACAAAATGCCACTTATGCTCAAGTTTCATTTTATAAATATCTGGTCAATCCATAATACACGATGCAATTTGCATCTGCATTAAATGCGTTCACACTGTACGCATTGATTCGGTCTGAACTGTTTTTCTTAGTTGTAAGTCTTTGCGAAACCAAACCGCACTTATATAAGTGTTGGGTTTATGAAAAAAGGCTTCATGGATGTTTTGGACTGAAAGTTCAGTGTATCAGTTGCATATTTAAAACCATGTTTAAATGCATTTATTAAACAACAAACATGCAAGGATATGTTTCAACCTATATTTATTGAAACACCAGTTAACCAAACAGCATTATTACATAACAGAATTATTCTCAGAGGGCTTAACAGCATTGTGAGCATTTTCTTAATATAAAATAACATGCAATTGTATACCACCGATTTTCCTTGTGTCAGAATCACCCTGCGGAGAGGATGAAGATCAAGGATTTAGTCACTGGAAACATAACAGTTAACATTAACATAACATTATGTTACGTAACACAACGTGTAATGTTAACATAACATTACACAGCGCATCTAATCGAGGTCCATCGCAGGCTTGGCGTCTGTAGTTTCTGCAGCAGCTGGTTCTGTGCCACTGGACTGAGCCTCTGCGTTTTCCTGCGCATTGTCCGGTCCGTTCGGTTCTGGTGGGTTCTCGTCTTTTGGCACCTCCACTTTGGGTTTGGGTTTGGTCACAACTGGATTACAGGTGGAGAACAGCTCCTGTGGAACATTAGAACTTATCAGAACGTATCTATGGCACTACTAATGTATCACAGGTCCCCAGAATCCAAGATCTGTGTTTTATAAACAGTAAGTCCATTAGAATGACTGACCCGTGCTTTGGCCTGTATCTCTGATGTTGTCACCACAGGCTCCAGGGTGGGACTCTGTTTACTCTGCTGGTTCATTTTGCTGTTCATCCAAATCATGACATCATTCACCATCCTGTCCACCTTCTGAACTTCGGCTTCATCCAGATGGTCATACTGCTCCTCCTATAATATAACATTTAAGATGTGAAGCCGTTTTGCAGGGTAAATTGGCCGCTATTTATATATAGTAATACAGTCTCACCTTTGTTTTGTAGGCCTCTACGATCTTCATGTATTGCTGCAACTGTCTGCCCAGTTCTTCAAAAGCTTTGGGCCTCTCTTCAGACTCTGTGTATCTGTCTTGAATGGGTTGGCCAAGTTTCTGCAACAGTGTTTTAAATAAATTAACAGATCTAAATAGTGTCATTTTCATAGTTTCATAGCTTTCATAGCTTTACTACATTGAAGCTAACTTTCAACCTGGATCATAAATCTCAAGACATTACCTTGAGTTCAGTGAGTTTGTCGATGTACACTTGTTTAGGTTGGTCCTCACCGTCCTCATACAGCCAGACCTCAGTGTCCTCCAGTTTTAAAGAGAGAGCATCTCTTTCCTGTCAGAGAAAACGCATTTACTGCACGTCATGCACTGTGATGGTTTAAATTCTGCATGCTGTAAAATCTATCAAACTGCAACTCAGTCAGTATTTATCCATGACAGCTTTCAGTTTCTCTTGATTACCAGATAAATACTTTTTAAATTTTTTTTCAGAAATTTCAGTTTCTAGCCAACTCGGCTCTGAATAAATATTTTTTAAACATTTTTTTCTATAACATTTTAATGTTTTGAAAAGCATGTTGTGCCGTTTCTCACACTCTCACTGACGAACTTCTCAAAGAGCCCGTGCAGTCTGTCTCTCATTTCATACACGTACTCCTCCACGTAGTTCTTAGCGTCGTTTCGCTCCTTCTCGAGCTTGTCCTGCATGATCATTTTACCCTGAGGAACACCAGATTCACAGCAGCTGTCACAACGTTGGAAGCGTTTAACCCTTAATCCAAATTTCAGCTGGACAGAAGACCCACCTCGCTCTCCACAAACAGATTCAGCATTTCATTGGCTAACTGCCACTGTGGATTGTTCTCAATGGGCAGATCTAGAACTTTTGTCTTCACTTTGGGTTTCTTGGCTTGTGGAGGCTGATCAGATTTCTTCTCCTGTTTGCTTTCCTCTGCTGATGTCTAAACCAATCACAGTCCACAGAGAGTCACATATTTACATTCTGTGCCTTCATTTAAACATGGAGGTCATTCAAGAGTTTGAGTAAGTGACCTCATTCACCTCCATTTCCTCTCCTGCTGGTTTCTTCTCTCCTGTCTCCTGTTCATCTCCAGGTGACTTCTGTTCATCCTGATCAACCTGCATTTTACTCTGACAATCAATCAAAATGAAGAACAGAAACATCAACCTATAATGCTAGAGATAACGGTAATAATCACACCAAATACACATTTATACAGCTTTATTTATACATCTTTGTGGGAACTTTCCACAGACTGTACAAAACTGTATATTCTATCCCCTGACCCTCACTCTTCCCCTAAACCTAACCATCACACAAACATTTCTGCATTTTGACATTCTCAAATAAACATCATTTACTATGTTTAATAATCAATTTCCCTCTTAGGGACCACTGGCTGATCCCCACAATGTAGTGTGTGTGACTTTTACCATCACTGAAGAGACATTTGGTAGAAAAACAAGCACACACACAAGCACACGCACCTGGTTTTCTTTTTCTGAGGTCTGCTCAGCGTCCATGTTCTCCTCTTCCTCCTCAGACTTCTGCAGCTCCACCAGTGAAGCGCTAGACACGCTGAAGATGCCGTGAATATTCACTCGAACCTTCACCTTCACCTTTGAACTCTCACCTGTGGCCTGAGGCACCACCTTCTGAATAATGTACTGCCCTGATAAATGCAAGACAATTAATAAATGTTTACATGCATTTACAATTTACTGTATGTAAATCAAGTTTAACAAGACTGTAATGTATAATGTAGAAGTTCTGAAGTTAGAACCATTAAAATGAGAAAAAAGTGAATTCCAGGCCACATTCCTGAAGGTAAAAACTGTTTATTTGAGACACAGAATTGCGGTTGAATACCTATTGTGGGATCTGGATAAGGAAGCTCTTTGGGGCAGTTATAATAAGCCTCCAATGAGAAGGGCTCTCTGCGGTAGAAGCTTAACACTTTAGAGAACGGTGCTGCGTGGTTCTTTGGAAACACCTCACAGTCACTAAAATACAAACAGAGACACAAAGATTTATCACAATCAAGCAGAAGTACTGAAGGCCAAACCAGCTTTGTGTGTCACAAGTACCTGACTCCATCTTCAGCCGCAGAATTCCACTTCACAGAGATGGGAAAAGAAACCACGTCTGTTATGGAAAACTCACGGACTTTAAACGCGGGGGAGAGAATGGCGCACTGTGGAGGTAAAAACAGCTAATGAATACAGAAACAGCACAGAGATGAGATCTGCTGTGAGACAGGGTCTGTGCGAGAGGAACGACAGCTGACCTGCAGAGCACAGCCTCTGGCTACAGCCTCATCCGCATTCAGTGTGGTGCTCGTTTCCTTCCCAAAGAATCTGCTGATTCGCTCCTTCATGGCCGGCATTCTAGAGGCTCCGCCCACTATTTCTACAGCATGAATATCATCTTTTCTCAGATCTGCAATGGAGGATGAAAGAGAGATGCTAAACAAATGACTTCTAGGGGAAAAGAATGGGTATTGGAACACAAACATGGCATATAAAAACAAAACAATAAAGCAAAATGTGAAATAATTTTACTTACTGACTATTTATTTTGTTTCTAAGAGATTTAACGTCATGTAGGCTGTTATGGCTATTTGTTAAATGTTAATTTAAAAACCATTCAAAAATTTTCACTTTGTTAAAAACTATTTTCCAATCGTCAGTAAAATTTCATAAAATTCAGTTCTAGCTTTATTTATTTTTTTTGCAACTGCCTCTAAACAAGAACCAGTTCTTGATTTTTAAAGACAGCTTTAACATGCAAATAGTGTCTTAACTTACGAGCTTGTTCCATCAGACTGCGCAGGGGAAGTTCAACTCGTGCTAAAATATCAGCACACATCTCTTCAAACTGAGCCCTGTCACCAAAACACAATGATGTATGAGGTTCACTGTGACCTCATCAGCTGTCACTGGAGTCTTATAACATCATAACATGCTGACTGATCATCATAACATAACACCTGTTGAATTTACTCGACACATCAATGTCATTCATGAAACACTCGATGTTAAGAGGCAGATCAGAGGAGTTTGCGCTCATCAGTTTCTTCAGCTTCTCACACTCCTGGTACAGTCGGACCAAAGCTCTGGGCTTGGACCTCACATCTAGCTTGTACTTCACTGCAAACTCTTGACAGAAGTGCTCCACCAGCCTCTCGTCGAAGTCTTTGCCACCGATCTCAGAGTCGAAGGCTGTGGCAAGAATCTGTACAAACAAATACACAGATTTTTCAATGTGATTATTCCCAATGATTGTAAAATAAACTGTTGACTAGTACAAAACTACACATTGTTTAAAATGACTAGTCTTTGGGCTGTATTAACCAAACAGACTTTCTTAGGGAAAATTGACATAAGACACATTTCTTACAAACTTCCTAAAACCATCTTAAAAACTCAACACCAATAAAGCCAATGAAAGGGACTAGTCGTATGGTTAAAACATAAAAACTAGTCAACCGTATTAACTGTCAAGTCAGTTTCTATATACTGACCTGTTTGTGGGTAATTTTTGGGTTAGGTTTAGTGTTTGGGGTTTCCTAGCTGTGGAAGTAATGCTACTCAAAGTGGTACATAGATATTATTTCCATGACAATACTAATGTTTTTAACACTGTTACTTTGGTGGTAGAACACCCTGACATGTCTTTTCCTGCTTGACATGATGTGCCGCCCATGTTGTAACTGTAAACAAAACTGTTTAACCTCAGAACAGATGACTAGTCGACTTTCACAACCAATACAGTTGACTAACTTTGATTTTGAATGCAAATGTTGTCAGAACACACCTTCAGTTTGCCTTTATTAAATGCACAGACTGACACCTGGTAGCCCGAATGACCAAGATCCACAAACACCACATTCCTTGGTTTCTCCTCAGGAGCTGGAAGATCCTGCTTGTAAATCCCATATGCCAAAGCCACTGTGTGGGAAGAATATTGTGTCAACATTTAGGAAGAGAAACGGGTTGTGTTGGCAAACAAATGAAGCGCAGCATTAAGCTCCAGACAGCTCACCTGCCGTGGTTTCATTCATGAGTCTCAGGCAGTTGAGTCCAGCGATCTGAGCTGCATCAATGACTGATCTTCTCTCAGCATCAGTGAAGAAACACGGCACCTGTGACATCACACACAACCTTCACTTCAGAACCTGACATCAGAGCAGACGATGGCAACATGGATTTATAACTCTAGCTCTGATACAACAACTAAACCAAATGCCTTATTCATAAACTAGATATAGTGCAAATCTTCAAGTGAGTTTGAAGTTAATTTATAACAGTTAATGCCTTTGTTTATCAGAACAGACCTGATGCGACCCACCAGCTGAGAACCACAGATCGACACCTGTCTGAATTATATTAATTCACTTAACAGAAACTTTTATTCAAAGTGACTTACAAATGAGGGAGCGTTTAACATTTTGCCTTAGGAAGTTAAATATCCAGCATATAAATGCAGCTTGATCCCGATCACGTAAGATGTTTGTTTTTATAAGCAGTTTTGAAACTCACAGAGATCACACAGTCAGCCACAGGTTTCTTCAGGGCGTTCTCTGCCGTCTCCTTCAGTTTGGTGAGGAGCATCGCTGTGACCTGCTCAATGCTGAACACCTTCTCCTCCTCCATGTACATCACCTGCAGAACATCACAGAACACACAAGAACAGCTTCATCCATCAGAGAAGGTTCCAAGAAGCCCAAGAAAGTCTCAGATTTATTGGTGTTAGAAAGCCTTATTTATTGGGCATTTGATAACGTGTCACTTCAGATATTTACCTTGATGCCTGTTGTTCCTGTGGGCATCTGTGATAGATCATAAACGAGCTTGGACTTCATGTTCTGCACAAATGGATCCGAGAAGGCCCGACCATGGAAACGTTTGAATCCTTGGACAGTGTTTTTACAGTTGGTGACCATCTGCATTTAAGACAATCAATAAATTACAGTGTCATGCATTATTACAAATAAACAACAATACATGTAAAATACATGTAAATACTCTTTATAATCATCACATACCTGGCTTTTAGCTGCAGCACCAATAGATCGATTTCGTGGTCCAAAAGAGACACATGCTCTAAAATTATAAACGTAAAAGTTATGAGATCTCAAAAAGCCGGACACATAACTAACCAAAACACACCTAACATAAACACATGAGCATTAAAGATATCTTTTAAATGTCAATGCAATGCATTTTATTATGATTCCTAAGAAAAAAGGAATAAAGAAATAAAGATGGTTTGTATAGCAGTCTCTGCCAAAATAATACCATGATATTTGTGCATAGTCACATGCTTTATTGAGCTTTTTTACACTGTAATGTATGTGCCATGTAAACACAATGGTACATTTCATTGTGATCGTTCAAGCAGCATTACAGTAAACAACAAATCACGCATCTGAATGCGTCACTGTTCCACGGAACAGCCGCACCTTTGAAATAAAAGTAAACTTTCAACATGGACAACATTCCTGTGTCTGCATTAAAAATAATTTGATAAACAGATAGTGAGATCTGTCTCTGTCAGAAAGAGACCCAGCTAACAAACCCCACTGGTTTAAACCCAAACCATCTGCAGTGTGTTGTGTTGTGTGATGGTGAGACTCACGGTGTGCATCGGTCGCTGTATTCATTCGCCACCGTCTCGATTCCTCCAGCTCGTGCTACAGCTACATAGCAATTCAGAAAACCCAGATCAAAACCCACCACTGACATCTTCACAATCTATGAGATCTACCAAAAACAACACGTGCGAGCTCAGATATGGAGTAAATAATCGATCTGTGAAACGCGGAGAGTAAAGCAGACGGTTTTAATTCATCACTTCGCTGTAGCTGCTCGGAGGAAAGAAGGTGTGGATGATAAACGCCGGTGTCATGAGATGAACGAAACACTTCCGGTTCAAGCAAGAGCCAAGACGTCCAATCATGTACCAACAAAAACAAATACAATCATATATTGTAAGAAGTAAACAAAATTAAATGTACATCTCTTTAATAGACTTTATGCATTATAAACAATTATAAGTTATTTCTCGCTTTAAAATTAAAATAAAATGACTAAAAAATTTAAAATTAGAGTCCATTTCTATTTGTGGATAATAAATTAATTAAAGCTTTCATTTTAATTTCTTAATTAAAGTCTTTAGTCATTAAAGAAAACGTTAAAGCTGGAGAACTTTTGTTGGACCTTTTAGCTGAAACTGAGCACGTGACCCGGATGTGACGTCACACGCGTCTCAGCGCAGTGTAACGATGAGGAATCTGTACTGTACTCTCACCAATAACACAAAAATAACACTAAGATTATACAAACACGTCTTAACTGAAAGAGTAACACATGTCTATCATTGTCCGGGTTTGCGGCGCTTTTGTACGGATCATTCACAGAGATCTAAACCATATTATATCAGCACTCCCATCTTCTATGTGAATGCATGTCCTCATATTGGCCACGTGTATTCAGCAGTGACAGCTGACTGCCTGCACAGATACAGGCTGTTACAGGGATATGAGTCAAGATTTGCCACAGGTATGTCTTGCACAGTTGTAGCTTGTAGTCCATCAGTAGTTTATAATGGTGCTGTTTATGTTGTTTTGCAGGTACAGATGAACATGGTCTTAAAATCCAGCAGGCGGCTGCAGCTGCTGGTAAAGACCCTCTGAGCTTCTGCACTGAAGTGTCAGAGAGTTTTAAACACGTCTTTCAAAGATGTGGCATTTCATACACTGACTACATTCGGACAACAGAGCAGAGACATCGGCAGGCTGTTGAACACTTCTGGGCGGTTCTCCATAGCAAAGGGTTCATCTACAAAGGAACTTATGAAGGATGGTATTCCACTCCAGATGAGAGTTTTCTTACAGCGATTCAAGTCACTGACAGCACAGACTCAATGGGCAGAAAGATCAAAATATCCACTGAGAGCGGCCACAAGGTATCATCCATGCTGTTCTAACAGCCTGTCTTTCACTATATTAATAGATTCCAGTGTGGTGTCTACTAGGGTTTCACCAACATGCCAGTACCAGTAATGTAGAGAGAAGGGTGGCCAATATACAGTATATTCAATTAAATGATAGCAAAAAGTATCTACACAAACCTGCTGAATTTACATTTATTAATACACTGAATTTAACACTTGTTTTGCACAGTATTTACTGCCAATAAAATTTTGAACAGACACCAACTGGAATAGCCATGAGGTCACTGACCCAAAAATAGTGCAATGATAAACTTAGTTAGGCTTATGATGCTTTTGAGAAACACAGTCCTGGTCTATACATCAGTCACATCTACATATAAGCTCTAATCAAACACTTCTATAGTTCTTTAAATTGCCGTGAATGTCAAAGATAATCCATGTAACCTCAAGTGTTTCATTGGCAGGTGGAATGGATGAAGGAGGATAATTACATGTTCCGTCTCTCAGAATTCCGCAGTAAATTACTTCAGTGGTTCCAATCAAACCCAAAGGTCATCCAACCTTTGAAGTTCCACCACTTGGTTCTTCAGTGGCTGGAGGACGATCTACCTGACCTGTCAGTATCTCGTCAGAAAAGTCGCCTTCAGTGGGGTATCCCGGTTCCTGGAGATCCAGAACAAACCATCTACGTGTGGTTGGACGCTCTGGTAAACTACTTAACAGTTGCTGGTTACCCGCAGCATCACTTGCAGTGGTGGACAGCTGCTCATCACGTTGTCGGTAAAGACATTCTTAAATTTCATGCAATATATTGGCCGGCGTTTCTCTTAGCTGCAGGGTTGCCCTTGCCCCAGAAGATATACGTGCACTCACACTGGACAGCAGAAGGGACAAAAATGTCCAAGAGTCTTGGAAATGTGGTGGATCCACAGGAAGCCATGAAAAAGTTCACTGTGGATGGGCTGCGCTACTTCCTTCTGAGACAAGGGGTTCCTGACTCAGATTGCGACTATTATGATGACAAAGTTGTTAAGTTGTGTAACAGTGAACTAGCCGATGCTCTTGGTGGGCTTTTAAATCGCTGCACTGCTCCCTCTCTTAACCCCAAGCAGGTGTATCCTCAATTCTACAACACCTGCTTCCCAAAGAAACCATCTGAGAAGCTCAGAGGAAAAGCTGTTTCAGAAGACTACAGAATGGTGGAGGAAGTATCTGCTCTTCCTGCCCTAGTCGAGCAACACTTTGAGAATCTACAAGTGTATAAAGCCCTGGAGGCCATCGCCGCATGCGTGCGTCAGACCAACGGCTTTATTCAACGACACGCTCCGTGGAAGCTCCACCAGAATGATAGCAAAGACAAGCAATGGCTTGATACTATCCTGCACGTATCTTTAGAGTGCCTCAGGATGTACGGTATCCTTCTGCAACCTGTGGTGCCTGGTCTCGCAGACAAAACTTTGTCTAGGTTGGGAGTCAGGCTGGAGGAGAGGAGCTGGGATTCTCTCAACTTCCTGGTTAAATATGAAGGGAGAGACTGTCATTTGGAAGGACGGGAGTTGGGTCCTGATATGGGAATATTATTTAGTCGTCTGGAGAGGAACAAAGTGATTGTAACGCGACAGAAGTCTAAACCTCAGTGAACTCTTCAAATAGATCAATTCCAAACATACTTATATTCAGTCATGAAACAGGGTGCTGGGTTACCTTCAAAGCATTTGTGAATACTTGGAGAAGAAGATTATAGGAACTTAAAGATTTAAGGTCATATTTTAAAATGCTACTTAATGTGTTTGTGTATGCAAGATATAAGACAAGGCATAAAAACTGACATGATTTTTTAATGAGAAATACACGAAACTGAAAAATTGTACAAATTGAAATAAAATAAAAAAAGTTGCAATATTCTTATAATTTCCTGTACTTCTTTTTACACAAGCTCTTCCATTGTTCACATCGATCAACGTTTTACACAACAAACCCTCTATAAATTTCAGAAATACAACATTTGATTCTTCAGTCAGCCGGCAGACGTTCAGTGTGAATGCACAGGGTCTCCCGTCTCTCAGAAGGTCCGTGTAACATCATCATTGCCACCCGTGACGCATTCACATGCTGTCAGTAATATGAGTTGGTGTTCTGTCCAGGTTGCGTGTCTGGAGGAGAAGAGACAGTATATAATCTGTTACTATCACAGGCTGCACTAGTTAAAAGAATGCAACAGTGTAATGCAGAGGAGATGTAATGCGTACTTGAGAGCTGCTGCTGGAGCTGTCTGACCAGCGCAGCCGTCTGCTGCTGCTGCTGCGTTTGCTGCATGCCCTGACGCGGGAACTGAAATTAAACCATCACAACTGTTAGAAGAACTATTATTATTAAACCAGCAAACCATAGAGCCATGAGATGATGTTAACCATGATAACATCTGTATCGAGATGTTTTTGCATGCATGTGCTGCATTAAAGACATTTAAAATGACACAGCAGAGATGATTTGATGCGAGATGATTGGAGAAGGTCTCACCATGGGCTGCTGTGGAGGCAGAGGCTGCATGCCCAGAGACTGCGCGGGTGGCTGGGCAGCCGTCACCTGCTGCTGCTGCTGAACCTGCTGCTGCGGCTGCTGCACCTGCTGCTGTTGAACCTGCTGCTGCTGCTGCTGCACTTGCTGCTGAACCTGCTGCTGCTGCTGAGCCTGCTGCGGTAACACAAATGCGTCGTTACATCATTACAGCGCTCAATGAAAGAACATATACAGCTGAAAACACGTTACATATGAAGAGGGTCTGGAATGACATACTGTTTAATAAAGTAGGTAGCGTGTCCAGTACATTAGCAAAATGTCTATTAAACAACCCAAACGCAGTGCACTGTGTGCCGTTTCCCACAATGCAATGCCACTGTTCTCTGAAATAAACAGCTGCTGTTGTGTGTGTTCATACTCTGAGAGCTGAATGTTGTCGCATCAGTTGCTGTTGTTGCTGCTGCTGCTGCGCCTGTTGTTGTTGTTGTTGCTGCTGCTGCTGGTCCATCATCTGATTGGGTCGCATGCTAGGGTGCATTCCCTGCGCTCCCATGTGACCTTGAGCCATGCCATGCATCATGGGTGTCTGCTGCATGGCCTGATGGGAAAATCTAAGACAGAGGGTGAAGGTTGAGATGTCAGGATGTTTATCTGTCTCATTTCACGCTTATCTGATTTTTTCTGTATATCAGAAGTTGCGCGTGACTCACCGCTGTGTGTTCTGCATTGTGTGCGCATACGCCGCAGGAGCCTGCTGATGCACGTAGCCACTGGGTCTCTGCTGCATCTGTCTGAGAGGGTCCACCATGCCTGTGTTGGTACCAGGATGAGCCCCCTGGAAACCCTGGTTGCCATACGAGGTAGGAACGATGCCAGCAGTCTGGGACGGGTGCGGCTGCATGCCCATGTGTGGGCCGTACGACGTGTAGCCCTGGGACATGTTTTGCTGCAGACGTTACCATAGTTACAACCCATTACAACACATCATTTATTATATCTGTTTTATGTGAATGTAGATGATTTTACAGCCAATTAAAACTGCAAATGAGATGAAATGTGTTGAGTGCTTGAAAATGCACAAACATTCACCTGTGCCGGCTGCATTGATCCATACTGTTGATTAGGTGCCACCTGTCTGATCTGCTGTCCAAGTAAATGATTATGATTCTAAAAGATCAAACAACCACCATAAATTAAACATCACACAATGACAAGAGCATTTGGTTCGAAAGTTGGTAAGAGACTCAGCAAAGGCAGGAGACCTGACATTAAATTTTTTAAAGCAAACCAGCCATTAAAGCAATAAGTCACGAGTTTGACCATATTCAAAATGTTTCTGAGAAAATGTCATTGTATCAACTGCTGACATGTCCTGTTTCTGATATCTGAGGTTATTTTACTTTAAATCTTATTTTAGGTCGTTGCTTATGGGCCACCGAGTCTAACAAGCCCACCACAAATAATTTTGACTCCTAGAAATACAAATTTGCTTTAGCCAGAATCAGTAATAACATGATACCTACCAACAGAAGACAAAACAAAAGGAAATTCGTGTGTTATCTGGTCCTGAACAGTAAAGCTAGACTCACCAGTCTGACCTGTAGCTGCTGACGCAGAATCTGGCCCTGAGGCATGTTGGGTGTTGGCTTATAGCCCTGCATCTGGTACTGCTTTTCCATCCCCATCATACTGCCCATTGTGCCCGGCATATTGGTCATCATGGGGTAGTTGTTACGGGCAGGAATGATCTTGCCCATGGGACCCATGGGGCCCCTGGGACGGAAAGGGGGCTCCAAACCGGGGCCTCCTTAGGGAAAAATCAGGAGGGTCAAAAACATGATTTTGTGATGCATGTAAAATTGCTTGTTTCAGGATAGTGTGCTGACCTGGTGGTAAAGGCTGGTTCTGAGGATATACGTGCATTGAACCCGGGTAACCCATTCGAAGAGGCATCTGACCCATGTTCATAAGTTCAGTGCCCATGCCTGGTGTGTACTGCATTACACCCGGATTATGAGGCTTGTAGTCCTAAAGCACAGGGAAATATGTTCAGACATAATATACAGTAACTAAATGCATGAGAAACACTATTGCTACTGACTGTTCTTTATTAATGACTCTGTACCTCTTGTTTATTGGATGATGTTGGTTTCTTTTTCTTTTTCTTCTTGTTGGGGTCCGGTGCGACACTGGCGACGCTCTTCTCTGCCTTCCCCGGATCTGACTTCTTGTCTGGCTCGGGTGCCACAGGTGTGGGAGGCTCCTCCTCTTCTGGAGGCAAGGGGAGGGGCTCCAGATAGTAACTGCGTGGTTTGGGCTTCAGGTGGGTGTGGTAGAGCAGGAGGCGCTGCTGCTCCTCAAACTTCGGGACCTTGCGGTCTACTCTCACAGTTCCAAACCAGCCCCAGGAGAGAGGAGCCGAGTGCTTCAGCCCCTCGAACACGTCCCACGGAGAAATCTTCTGCTTTGTGGACACCTGAAGACCCTGCATGCGATCACAGAGAAAGCAAGAAGCTGATCAGACACTGAGCAGCAGTAGTTGATAACCAACAAGATTTTAAAGGTGTTATTTACCTCTTTTTCAAATCCAGCAATTTTGTTGCCTTTGGTGTCGATGAGCGACCCCTGCGGCTCACAGGTGATGACATCACGCGTCTGCTTGGGCAAGGGCAGCAACTGTCGCACCTTCTCCAAACTCTCTGACTGACGATCACCGAGTTCTTTCTGCAGGGCAGAATAGAAATAAGAACAGAAAGATGAGCAGAGGTTTCAGCCGAGGTCCTCAGACCTGCAGAGTTTATCTCCATCCTCAATGAATCACATCTGAAGCAGCTAATCAAGGTCTTTGAGCCTGAAACATCCAGGCAGGTGTGTTGGAGTAGACTAAAGCTAAACCTTGCAGGACTGTGGACCTCCAGGAACAGGGATTATTGTCCCCAAACTACAGTTTAGTATTTTTACAAGAATGTCTTGCACATGCAAAATTCTCCATCATCATGCATAACACAAAATTAAATAAGTATTGAGTTAATATTTGGTTGTGTGTTTTGTTATTCTAAGAACCCTCGGAGAATAATCAAACTCACTCTGAGTTTCTTGACCAGGTTCATGTAAGCCCTCTTATTCTCCTCCATGCTGCCCTGAGAGATGCTGGACATGTCAGCTGCCAGCGTGCCGTTGATCAGCACGCTCAGCATGTCCAAAACCGTTGTGAAGAGCTCACTAATGAGAGAACGACAGAGAGACGTTACAACACAGAGATGGAAAAGCACAAATATGATGTCTAATGACTGGTGAAGGTGTCACATCTCACTTGTTGGACTGCATGTCCACTGTGCCACTGCTGATGATGTCCAGCAGAAGTACAGCCCACTCTGTCGTCTGCTGAGTGCTGCGCTGCACCGTATCGAACATCCCGCCCACCTGCGTCATGTGACAGGAAATACAGTTGAACCATAAGCACAAAACACAAGGACATGAAACTGATGAAGGCTAATTAACATATATCATCTGTCATAGACGAGTACAGATTGCGCACCAGATTGAGCCGGAGCTTCAGGGCCTCGTGCATCATCTGCTTGGCCTTGCAGTCGTCCTGATACTGATCCTCACGCCAGTTAGTCACAATCTGATACAGATTAATAGAGATACAGAGCGTTCACACACATTCAACTGTTAACCCAGGGTTATGCTAAAAAAAGAGGTTAACCAAGGGTTATTTTAAACGTTAATCATAGCTGAGGGGTGGGCTATGGTGAGGTACCTGCTGTACTTGGCTGTAGAGGGATGTCAGGAGACCCTCTCTCTGCTCGTCCTGTCCTTTGAGACACGTCAGCACCAGAGACAGGAAGGGTTGCTGACTTAGAAGAGACATACTGAAACAAAAACATTAAACAAACAGTCGTTCAGAATACAGTAGCACTGCAGTAACTTGGCAAACATACAGTAGAATACTTCTTAATATATTTATAATCAACTTGTTATATGTATTTTTAACTGTGCTTGTTGTTTTGGGATTGCTGTATCCACAAAGGACATATGCAATTTTGCTGTAGATTCTGGCCCAAATAAAGTATCTCACAAATCAGCATAATGTTTTTGTCTAGTATAAGTACACTTATGATACCCAAAATCTTGTCTAGATAGACAGCTCACTGGGCAGTGAAATATAGCTTCAAAATGTCAGCTCATCCCTCACAGTGAAATACTGAAGCTAGTATTAAGTGCTAATCTCAAAGCTAAATACCTTTTCTGTTTCTGCCGGTCTCTCTCTTTGCGTGAGGACGGCCCCAGATGTTGACCTTTCTCCAGCTCCTCACCCGCAGCCTTCAGCACATGACCCTGAACTGAGGTGGGCAGCTTAGCGATCAGAGGGGCCACCAACCACACACCCGAACGCTCGGAGGAACTGAGGACGAACACAAAAACAACAAATCTTACGGTTGTGGTTAGACTATAAACCCATTGCTAGCAGAAACCCAGCTATTCATGCAATACCTCCGGGCTGCAGTCCTGTCTACTTTGGGCAAGACAAAATCTCTAAAATTGTTGGCTAAAGTCACAATATTCAATAAAGCAATTGACTATTGGCTCTTACTACTAGTAGACGGGGCTTCCTTTGCTAGAGCGGCAATATTGAGTGTATTATGTCTTATATATCTTTATCAAACTAAAAATAAACAACCACACAGACCTGACTTTACAGGGTTTGTGGAGCTCAATGATTGGGGTCACTGACCTAAGCACAGGTTTGAGTTTACTAGCACTGTTGCTATTGGAAACGGAGCTTGCTGAGACCACAGAGCCGTTCCAGGTGGGGTTACTGGAGTTCATCTCGGCAGACTTCTGGAAAACTTCAATGGTGGCTTTAGCGATGTTCTCCTCTAGAGAGTACTGCTCCTGTTCAAATACACCAGAAAAGTATAAACATATTATATATATATAAGTATTACCATATACAGCACAAAAAATCCTATTCATAAAGAATCAGCCTCTACAGATAAAGGGATAAGTCCACCCAAAATCTCATTTGTTTTCATGTGTCTTACAAGTAGCCATGACACACAGTCACGAACCAATGAGATTTGACGTGGAGCCAGCGTGCCCCCATGTTTGGTGTGGTTTTTCATACAGATATGTATTACGTTCAAATGCTCAGTTTCAATCACTGAATATGCTCAAAATAGAATCGTTTTTTCACAACATATTGTTTTGCTTCAGAAGGCATTTATTAACCTCCTGGAGGTGTATGGATTACTTTTATAGTGGATGTGCTGTTCGGAGCTTCAAAATAATGAGAACTATTCACTGCCGTTTTAAATATGATTGTGTTCAGATGACAGAAGAAAGTCATGTCCTCCCAGGATGAAGATCAGTCATTTATGGGCAAAATGTCATTTTTGGTTAAACTTTGTGTGTGTTGGTATCTCACATCTTTTGTGCACTGCTTGATCATGAGCTGAAGCTCCAGAGAAGACTGTCTCATGGTCCACTGGTCCATGTTCTGTAAGCAGAAGAACAGACGGCACATGGAAAGAATGCGTTTAATCGAATCAAAGCAAAGCTGGAGAACTCCAGCTGGATATTAATTGTATTGAGGTCCCTGTGCTCACAGTCTATGAAGATGAAAACCATCCACAGTAATGAGCTGCTGGGAGCCTCACACAAATCATTAATGGCTTAAAGGCTTAAGAGTGTGAAATGAATAATTAAGGCTGCAGAAATGTCTGTTCTTTTTCTTTTATCACTGACAGACTCAGTAACAGTCTGAAACTACTTGTTTATTTCACACACTCGTTTGCCAACACAGTCGTGAGGTGGAAAAAGGTGAGACAATCATGGCAGATCTTCCTGATGTAAAGCAATTTTATAACTTTAAAACTCAACTTTGATCCTCAAAATGACAGTTTTTCCTGTGACAATTTCTTTAAGCCTAAAATAGTTTGAATCTGACACTTTTGCTGCATTTAGTATACAAGTACCTATGAATATGCAAATTAGCCCCTGCCTCCACCAATTACACCAGCTCGTACTTACTGATTTACTCAGTCCACTTAGTATTTAACGCTAAAATACATCTTTCAAGTGAATTTAAAGATTAAAATTTTTTTTAACAAACAAGTCACTTGATTAAAGTTAATTTAGCACTACAAACAGCAGTGTGTGTTTAGTGTAGGCAGCTGCTGTGATGAGTGTGTGACCTGCAGGATGCGTTTGATTCGCTGTCTCTGAGGATTCTCGCCCTCCTCGCTGTCCAGCTGTCTGTGTGGGTAACAGATGAGCTGCAGGAGTCTCTGAGCCTGGATGTTGCTCAGCACTGGATCCTGCAGAGCACTGCTGTCCTCTGACAGTGACTTCAGACACCGCTCGCCCACCCACTCCTGCACACACACACAGTTTCATTAAGCATGACTTGTGACAAATAAACGGCTACCCGCTGTGATACAAAAACCAAACGCTCAACAAAATGTTCTTTCACTTCAAACTTGTCCGTTAGGAACAAAAATGTACCAGAAAAAAGATTTGTTAGTTTTTGTCTTGTTTTTATCTCTTGTCTTCACTGCGTCATGCCTGATTGCACAAACAGTGTTCATTTATCAGTGATGGAAACAGTGAGAACACAAATGATGTATTTCCACAATACTCTGAGGTCACATCCTCATTTTTAAACCTGTGTTTTGTACTTTGCCCAAAAATAATTCTTGGCCAAAAGAAACGATTGTGATTTTTGTAATTACCTGTTGACAGATGCTCTTCAGCACATACTTGGCATAAACAACTAGACTGGCTGTTTCGATAGAGACGTTTCGGCCTCCTGATTTTTTGGAGCCCATGTCATCCTCTCCGATGTCGTCCAATCCGGCAGGGTGGGAGAAACCTGAACCCTTCAGCTCTGCATCTCCTAAAAAACACAAACAAACAAAGGGTCAGCGATGATGTCATAATGTCTGAACTTGAGCCCTTCTCTCTAAATCCCATTTCTCCGTTTTATTTTGCCAAAAGCGTCAGCCCTGTTCTACTCCAGAAGGAAGTATAAATGATTGCAACACAGTTTGTTCTGATCACTGGATACAGTTGTGTATGATTAAGACCGACTAATTTCCTGTTTGATTCTGAAGAAGTTAAATATTAATGCACAACAGCAGAGCTCACCCAGCATGAAAACAGCCTTCAGCACTGCAAACACAGCGCCAACCACGATGCTGTTCTGAGAGGCGGCCAGCAGGTGGCGATCACAGGACGATCTGATCCCCACTGTGGATTTATCTGTGGACACACACAAATCTTAAACCTGGAAGTTTACGGGAGGAATCTTTACAACCTCACGCAGTGTCTTACTGTTGAATGACCACATGATTTTAATTGGGCTGTGTGGGGTAAGATATGTATTACCTGATTTGGTGCCGTCTTGTGGGCAGGGGTTACGCTGAGGGGTTCTGAAGAGATGAAGCAGGATTCTACAGGTCAGTCTGGCTCCAGGTTCAGAATCTTGCTCGCTACAGGCTGTGCATACATACACATGTTTGTTTTTTTATGTTTTGTGGTGACATTTCATAGACATAATGGTTTTCATACTGTATATTCTATCCCCCTAAACTAACCCGACCCCTAAACATGTTACTATAAGGTCAAAATGCACTGGTATTACTATACTTGTGGGAACATCTGGTCCCCAAAACCAAATGTGAACACCAGTACACACGCACACACACACGTCACAAACTGGTCATATATAGACTCTTGTTCTATAAAAGGCAAAAGCACTAGCCTGAGAACATGACTCCATCACTTGTGGCTCACAGCTGTGTGAACGCACTATAAGCAGAAAGTCTCACTCTGGAGAACTACACACAGCCAGACAGACACACAGCACCTGTGACTCAAACAAACCATCAGGCTGAAGAATCCTTTGAACTTATTTGAAGGACTCCAAAACTTGATTTAAAGGGACGGTTCACCGTCATACGGACGCCAAACGTCACATTTTAACTCTGTTTAATCAGAATTGAAATATAACAGCATAAAGAGGCACATTCACGCTCGTGAAATGGAAAATTAACTGCAAAGTGTGGGTCCACAATTACAGAGCCGTCATACTATGTTTATCTCAATCTTTTTCTATTTATACACACACACACTCCTCTGCCAGTCACTTCTGAACACATCTATCTTTCTCCGCTGCTCTGAATAGCTCCTTGTGCCGGGAGCCAATCAGAGACCAGCGTGAGAGACTGTGGGTGGAGAAAGCGGCTCTCTGGCCGCAGTACACAAGATGAGTCGCCCAGTGTGAAATATGGAGAGACATCAAAAAAAACAGGCAACTAATATTGATTCTCTCTAAATTCTTAGAACTGTATGAAGCAACTGTGAACAGCTGCGTTTCTAAGGAAAACACTGAAGCAGGACTGGATGTCTGTATGGCAGACGGGTGTGGAATGCCGGGAGCGACATGAAAGGAGTCGTACCTGCGTTCAGGAGGGAGGGAATGGCCACACATCGCACCAGATCCTCCAGTAGCAAACACTGCCGGGCGATGAGAATGGCAACGAATGTCGCCAGGGAGTCGTGGAAAGACAGATCGCTCACCTGCTCAAAAACACATGCAGTCATCACAAACAAGAACAGCTAGTCTAGACTGCCAGAACAACACAATGATGCAACAAGTGGCAAAAATCTTGATCCAAAGAGAAACACGTAAACTCTACTGAACGTTTCATAATGATGTGAATAAGCAAGTATTTAACATAAATATCACCAACCAGTTTAGCAGATAAAATGTGCTTGATACTAAACGTGACCATGCTTTATAAACAAACCAATATAAACTAAGTCTGTACAGTTTAAAGGCAGGATGAGCAATCTTTTCCAGAAACATTTTTTGTTATGCTGGTTGAAAGTCTCTTCACACTCTGTTAGCAATCACTACGTGAAGTGGTATAAATATATTTATACATTTATATATCCACTGTGGAATAAAATGTTCGCCCAATCATTGTATTCCGTTCAAATGCAATGATAGGATGTCCTATTTCTCTGTCAATATATGTTTGGGTTTATGTGTTGAAGGTGTGGCTTTGCAGAGGCTCTGAAGAGAGGGCGGGATCTTATGCTTTCAAAGCTAGCTTGCTAAATTGCTAGCCTCTCTGAAATTGCCCACCCTACCTTTAATGGATTCTAGCGAGTGTTTTAAAAACATTGTGAACAGGGAGGGTGTGGACTCACGTCAACGTTGCAGAGCAGATCGTTGAAGCCACAGTTGCCATTGTTTGAGGAGCAGCAGAGAGCTTTGAGAACGCCCAGCCACTCGGCACTCAGAGAGCGACAGTACGCCGTCAGCTCGGCACACAGGATACCGATATCATTCACCCTGAAACACAACACACTGTTTACTAACCGCAGGAGAGCAACTGCGGTTGAGTTCCTCTGGTACCCCTTAATCATGATAACACAGCTGTATTACATGGTCTCTAATGGTTTATAATTTTATTATGAGCAGGGTAAGACTATAACCTCTCGGGGTCCCGGTGGTCCACACAGACGTCCATCAGCACATTACACACGAAGCTGTATCGGTTGGCCGGGCTGTCGTTGAGGATTCGTCCCACCATGGAGTGGTTGAGGTTGTGGGCGGTGGGGTTAGCGATGGCATCTATCATAAACATCTGATCCCACAGCATGTTCGAGTCTGACGGGTCGATGTTCCAGTAGATGGAATTCTTCACCTTTGAGCAGAACTCGCTGTGGAAGGTCAGGCAGAAGATGAGGGCACCATAAATGAAGCCATTTAATGAACTGAAACCCCCAGAGAGGGAACTAACAGAGGGAGAGATGTGTCCTCACCTGAAAATCTCTCCAAACTTGCTCTTCAGATGACTGCAGGAGGTGTAGAGGTCGTACAGATAGGCCAGGATGCAGCGCTCGGCTGAGGAACAGTCTGCAGGGTTCACACCGGACTTCACTACGATCCGCAGCCTGCCGACACAAAACAGTGTTCAACATCACATACCGATAAACTCACTGACAATACACATCATAACACGTTTATCAGACCATCACGTATCATGGGATACATAAAATTAGATAATTTCACAGACAGTTACTTTTATAGTTAGTATAGTTAGTATTTTTTGAAACAATGCTACACATACTTGCTTAACAGCACTATGAATATAACAATGCCATTACAAACTTAATTTTCACACAGTCAGTATTGCTAAACAAAAAAACAGGTATTCTAAATGTTTTAATTTTTCTTGGGATTTCTTTTTTCTTTCCTTATTTGTTTTTCCTTATTGACTATTTTATACAGATTTTATTTACGTCTCCACTAATATATTTACTGTAAAGCTGTTTTGTAACAGGCAAACTGTGAAAAGGGCTACAGACAAAAACTGAAAGGAGATGCCGTACCCATCAAAGACCTGTGCGGTCTGATCAGGGTTCAGGATGAGACAGGAGTGATATCTCCGCAACACGGCCACGATACACAGACACAATCCTGTAGTGTAACTGCCCGCCAGGTTAGAAGATTTCAGCAGAAGTTCTGCTTCCACCAGACTCAGTTCATTCAGCAGCTGCACAACACACACACAC